>JAWPHD010006115.1:0-150441 GCA_037043455.1 Cyrtodaria siliqua
AAACAGCTTTGAAATGCCAAATGTAATTAAAGGCAGATTTACTTCAAACGTAACAGCTTTGAAATGCCAAACGTATTTAAAGGCAGATTAACTTCAAACCTAAACAGCTTTGAAATGCCAAAAGTATTTAAAGGCAGATTAACTTTTAAACTAGACAGCTTTGAAATGTAATTTTTTTTTCTCCACAAAGTACACATATGATTGCATAGTTTACATTAAATATGACATACATATATATACACATGCCATCATTTTATAAAACGTATCGGAAGAATTTGTAATCCCGAGACTACACTTTTTGCATACTGTGTCGAAGTGGATTTCAAGTTACATAAATAAATGCAGTTAACTTGTTAGTTATTATCAATTTCACAGATTAGATATTTAAAAGACTTTTCAATTAATAGTTGAAGAATTTAGTGAAGTGAGGTGATGTTGGTGGTTTTGTTATCTACTAATAAACCACACAAAAGCAGGTTTAAAAAATCAGCTGTGTGTTGTAATACAGATATATAAAGCTGCAGTTAGAAATCACATTGTCCTGAAATACGACCACTTCGGAATATCGTGGATATTGAACTTTGACCTATATTCTGCTCTGCTGCTGCTGCGTTCCTGAGACCACCTCTTTTATAGCGTTGGCAACGTAATCGATGTTTGAGGTTGTCAGACCACACATGTTTATCCGCCCAGATTTCATTACATAGATATGGTAGTTCTTCAGCAGATCCTCACTCTGACGCTCTGGAAATACAAGGTCAAACATGCGGTATTATACGAGAAAACAGCGATGTGTGGGCCAATGCATAGTGATATGGACTTGAAACTGGATGACTCGGGTTCAAGCTTCAACACCACTGTCTGTCTTAGGTGGAGTCTTGGGAAAGACACTTTTCCAAAGCCTAGTTGATGGGGAGGTAAACGGGTGGTCCCTTGTATAATAGACTATCCTCAAGAATGTTAAAGAACCACAGTTTTATCAAACATATTCAAATCCTTTTTGCATAGAAATTCTAAAGAAAAGGATTTTTTTTTTCTATTTTGTATTTATAATTGCCTATGCAAACTAAAAGGGTGTTCCACGGAACATTTGTCCCGCCTTATTCCATCAAATACAATTACAATCTAACTTTAAACTTTGAAACAGGGGGTGCAATCTTTAATGAATTATGAAGTCGATTTTTTTTCTAATTGTTAAGTTTATGAAAAGGGGCATAAATCTGTATTGGATAACTGACAAGGAGGAACTGTAAAAAGTTGCATGACCCTAGGTCAATGTTTTGCCAAGTCATGAGCTAGGTTAAGTTGCAGGTTAAAGTTTTATGAAAAGGGCCATAACTCTCCCGAAATAAAAGTCAGAGTTATTGGACGAATAATTGATAAAAAAGAACTGTATACAGTTTTATGACCATATTTCAATATTTTGCCGAGTAATGAGCTTGGTTAGGCTGCAGGTTCAAATTTTGTGAAAAGAGGCATAAATCTGCCAAAATGAAGATCGGAGTTATTGGACATATGTAACAACATTTCTTTGGGTAAAATGAAGATGTGTGTGAAGTTTCTTGAACATATATCTAATACTTTTCAATTTATGGTCAGTTATGAGCTTGGTTAGGTTGCAGGTTAAAGTTTTATGAAAAGGGGCATAACTCAGCCAAAGTGAAAGTTGGAGTTATTGGTCATGGGTAATAACACTCATTCCGGCAAGATGAATATGTGTGTAAAGTTTCATGAACATAGGTCAAATATGTTTTAAGTTATGGCCAGTTTTGAGCTTGGTTAGGTTGCAGGTTAAAGTTTTATGAAAAGGGGCATAACTCTGCCAAAAAGAAGATAGCGAGTCATTGGACATATGTAACAACACTTCTTTGGGTAAAATAAAGATGTGTGTGACGTTTCATGAACATAGGTCAAATACTTTTCAAGTTATGGTCAAGGTCAGGTTGCAAGTTAAACTGACGGACGATGACAGACAAAGTGATCCCTAAGTGTCTGCCATGCTATGCAGGCGACATAATAACTGTTATTATAATCTTCACATATGACTTTTTATTTCCCAACCAATTACGAAAAAAAGTGAGGTATCTTTATCTACCACTAAAAAAGCTTTGAAATTTTGCTACTTATAAAGTTTTGTATGATTTGTTGTTGTTGTTGTGAATGGTGTTTTACATCATTTTAGCACATGTTAGGCTATATATGATGTTCAAATTGTTTGTGCTAGAGGCAGACCACCCCATTTTTCCTGGTGTAGAACCAGTACTATATACCTCCCGCATCCGTAAGAATCAACACTTTCTCACTTGAAAAGTCGAGCTCTTAGTAGTGTTCGAAACGGCTGTAGTGCTGCGTATCATATCCAAAAAACGTAGCGTGATATATTGCGATACAAGAGACTATCATTAATATATTTCTTGTGCAATTGCATTGATAATTTCAATACACTTTGCCGATTTGCTGTTGTACTTTGATGATGCAATATTGGCTGTGCTTGTGAATGAGAAACATTACGCACAGCAGTTCCGATGCTGATAGTGTCTACTTTCTGTTATGAATTTGTATTTAACGCCAGGTGATGTCTTCACAAGTGAGTTACCAAATGTGTTGTGCTGCAGGATTACTAAAGCTGCAGGAGCACTAGACCGTAACATTGCATATTTTACAAACTGCAACATTGCCTGCTATTCTAGTGCCCTTTTTAAACATTTTAAGCCCAAAATAATCCTATACATCTGATTTTGCTCTTTTGTTTTTAACATTTCTCAATCACTTTAATCAGCCATGCTCGTCTGAGTGCATGGTACCCAGAACTACATATGTGCACATTACGATAATCGAACACCAGATATTATTGGATGTGCATCAATTTTTAACTATGATGGTACCCACTTCCCAATATGTGCATTTACGATTGTATTACAAACACGGGAACCATACAAAGTTTACAGTAGATCATAGTCGCAGATTAGGATTTACTTTCTTAATCAAAACGTGTGTAGAGAAAACCAGTAAGAACCGGTATCAGTAAGAACCAGTATGCTAAAAATATCACGGTACTTATTTTGAGCTATCATAATAACCGATAAACCGATAATACTGTGCAGCACTAGTGAGAAGCTTTGTATGAAAAGTTAAAAAAAAACGTTGACAGAAACAAGCACCTCAGACAATAATTCAAGATATTAGAAAGCTAAAATAAGAATCAAAGTGCATTGCTATACGTTACCATCAAGTCCTGTGTAACTAAACATTCCCTTCTGCTGTACTATATGATCCCAGTTGCCGGGACATCCATTTGCCTTCAACTTCTGAAGCAGCTGTTCCCTCATGAATAAAATACGGCTGGCCATCGTCTTGATATGCTCCTTCCTGCAAATTGTAAATTGAGGAGGGTTTTTTTTGTAACTTTTTATTTTTTTCTATTCCTAAACAGTGTTATTGTTGAGTTCTACATATATATATATGCATCTAGTGAATATATTATCGCATTATTAATTTTTTCTAAATAAACAATCTAGAAATATTATATGACACCATGTTATATATGTAAATAAAATTATTCATCATTAATAGAATTCTAGCATGTAGCTAATATGGTTACAACTAATGATTGGATTTGTGACATTACAGCCAGGGGTTTATCTCTTAACATGTCACTGTTTAGCTGTTTCTGCCTAATAACTATTATAATATTCAATGTAAGATTTTACCCAGGGAAAGTGGGTGGTCTGCCTCCATCACAAAAAAAACGAACAAACAATGTAAGAATGTGTTGAAAATGACGTAAAAACACCATACAAACAATGTAAGGTTTAAAAGCACTAGTACTACCGACTCTTACATGGCCAACATGATCTGTCATCGGACTGTTTATGTTCAGTATTTTATACTGGGCTTTTGTTTCCATTCTAATCATCCATGATAATTTATATTCAATTTGTTAATTTTTATAATGACACATGGCAGCCTCTTGCAGGATTCAGTTACACACATTTCATATTAACAAACATTTGTATATTGCACAGCAAATGAATATTGTATTAGTATCAATTGCATCAAGACAGCCATGTATATCTGTTATACTAATGAGGGAAAAAATAATGTATAAATGACCTTTTTTTATAATGTATAAATGACCTTTTTTTATATATACAAGTATATACATATATATATATGTAAAACAAAAATCTATATAATTATATAATTTTTTATGCGAGTAGGCCTAAAGTCAAATGTGATAGATACTTCATTAGTAAATTTAGGTCCTAATTTTAAAGTTCCATACAAACTTAAAGATTACCATGTGTCTCTATGAGTAGTGGAGCAATTACAACAATATGTTATACAGGTTTTATTTAATGAGAGAACTCATTTGAAACTAGTTAATGATCCATGTTAAACATAATCCATAAATAATATCAAATGTCCTTCTCTATAACATATCAATGTTACTTATAAGAATCAGAAAGTACATTTCCATAGTCATGTCCACCAAGGGAGATAAAGCGAGATATTATAGTGCCCTTGTGCAGGGCAGATAACATGAATAGCATTAATATTTAGCATTTATCTGTTATAATTTTAGATGCATGCCATATTGAAATAGCTTTGTATACATGTTTAACATAGAATCTCAATGAAAAACATATATAAAAGTGACTTTATAAAAGGGAGAATGGAGTAAATGGAGCTTATATTTTTTGAAATCAGGTCCACCATGTTTTATTTTTTGTGTGATTTTTTTTATTTTTTTTTTATAACAAAATCATGTATTTTTCCCATTGCTTTTCAAGAATGTCTTCTTCATATTCTTGCAGGCTATACATTTCTCAACGTTAAACAGTATTTGACTATAGCTTTTAAAAACTGTTAAAGTAGGATTAGTGTTTTTAATTTTTGATTGAATATAAATTTTCTGGCAGTAAGGAGGAGATTATTTAAAACAATATCATACTTATCATTTCCAAAGATGATGTCAGTTACCAACCATACTGTATTAATATCTTTACATTTATTATGAAAGAAATTTGCAAGTGCTTGTCAAAAATCTTTTACTATATTACATTCATAGAATAGGTGTTTTATTGTTTCTATATCTTCATTGCAAAAAGAGCAAAGATCTGTACTAGAATTATTTAGACCAGTATATATTTTGTGTAATATGCAAATCATGTATCCATTTTCTTGCTAACTCTGTTGCAGTTTTATTGGACAGCATTGCATCATAAATGGATCTGCATCCTTTTTCATCTTTAAGAATTATTCCTGTACGAAACAGTATTATAGGATTTGGACATTGCTCGAGAAATGAGGGTAGTTAAATTTATTTAGATAATTTCTGACTAATGTCACTATTCCTTCTGACTGATGCCACTATTCCTTATCATGAATAAAATATGGTTGGCCATCGTCTTGATATGTTCCTTCCTGCAAATTGTAAATTGAAGAGTTTATTCATAATGGTCTTCATAACTGGCCATGGCTAAATGACTGTGTAGCCTGCAATTGTTACAATATTTGTTAAAATAATTAGCGACCCAGCCAAATGGTATACAAAAACAATTAACGCCAAAATTAACTGTATCCCCGGAGTATTAAAACGGATTCCAGTCAATCCCTGCCTCACCGAAACCATCATTTGTCACATCTCGAATAATCCATCGAAGAATGAAGGGATTGGGAGACTATGTACGATTGAAATGAACGACAACTGAGTAAAATTGTAAATAACTGGTTCTAAGATGTTTTGAATTTTGCTAAAGATGCATCTCATTTAAATATTAATTATTTTGTATGTTTTGTATGTTTAACATATTTATTATATATATATATATGAGCCGCAACACACGAAAACGTCCCTTCGGACGTTTAGACGACAACGTCATAAAGTAACAATTTATGACGTCGGCAGGTTATTGATTAATTACTAATAACATTTCTCGTCACTTCCGTGTTTTACCTAATGTCTCCCCCGATGTAATCATGACTGCACTGTTGTTTCTTACATGCTCCATCAATAGTGAGGTTTCACATCACATTAATATTGACAACCCCGGACATTCGGTATCACTGGACTCAGTAACTATCCTGGACCGGGACCCCTCCTGGTTTGGGAGAGGGGTGAGAGAGGCGGTATACATCCGGGCGCACAAGCCAACACTCAACAAGGACGGGGGCCACTGCAACCTGTCGCACATCTGGGACAGCCTATTAACTTCGCTCACTCAGAGTGGTGTCAATCCCCAGTAGGATAATCTCTTCAATCTGCTGATGAAGTCCTTAGTACTAGGACGAAAGCTCCAGGTTAGCTTTCAATTTATTTTGTGTTGGATATCAAAAAAGTTTAAATATGACATTTAATTATGAACAATTCCACACAGTTAAACTTTCACCAAAGAATAACTATGTTAATAGCATAGATTTTCTGTTGAGCCTTTGTTCGCTTTACTGTCGGCCAGCCATGCATTTTAGGCTTTATACGTATTAAACGTTGCTTGTAACATTTTCAACAACTGTAAAATAGACTCAACTCCAGTTTTAAATGGAATGTACTGATATGATTTATTGGATAGACAGAGCTAAAGATGGACAGGGCCTTTTTACCCTTCTTTGCAGCGGTCTGTCTAAGACCCCTTCCCCAACCAAATTTCTTTTACAATCATGCAGTTTTCCCCATTTTCCAAACTAACCTCTGGAAATTTCATTCCCCATTCATGGATTTTTCCCCCAACTTAGGCCAAAAGGCCCCTTCCCCAAAACTGGTAAAAAGACCCTGACATACATTTCCTGTGGAAACACTTTCTAGTTATATATTAAAGGGAATGTAGCGACACAGCCAAACAAGCTCTGTTATTGAGAGTTCTGAAAAACTTGGAAAAAGGTGAAGGAATTATCAAAATCGGATGATAAACAAAAAAGATATGACCATTTAAAGGTTGTACTAAAACCAATATGGGAGCCACCATTTTTAGAACTATGACATCATAGTTCCATATTACCATATATGGAATATTGATAAATATCATTTAAAACGATGAAAATCACTGCAAATGAATGATTTTTTTACTGGTCATATAAAGCATTACTGCCATTAAGTATTACATATTTTTCATACAGTTGTTGTCGTTTTTTCCCTATAAATCAGTAAATTTTCATATTTATAAATATTCCATATATGGTCATTTAGAACCGTGATGTCATAGCTTTCAAAATGGCCGCTTCCATATACGTTTCAACAGAAACTTCAAATGATCATATCTTCTTTGTTTATCATCCGATTTTGATAATTCTTTCGCCCTTATTCAAGTATTTCAGAACTCTCAATAATACAGATGGTTTGGCTGTGTCGCTACATTCCCTTTAAGGTGAAGTATATTCCCTATTACAATGTATGTATTAATGGCAGTTAATGTCATGTTTAACAATCTTTCAGTCACATCACAACAGTTTGTTTTGTTGTATGGTGTTTTACGTCATTTTGAACACATGTAAGGTTATATACGATGGTCGATTTTTTTGTAATGTAGGCAGACCACCCTCTTTTCCCGGGTAGAACCAGAACTGTACACCTCCCGCCATCCGTAAGCAACAGTTGTATACTTGTAACAGTGAGTCCAAATGCTGCCACATGACACATAGACACATGACTTGATACCTCACCCAGTTACATTATAATGACGAGGGGCCAATCAGTCCTAGCACTACCCTTTACATGCCGAGCGTCAAGCAAGGGAGCTACTAGTACCATTAAGTTTTTGGTGTGACCCAGTCGGTTATTGGAACCCACAGCTTCTTGCATGCAAGGCAGACGCCCTTCCATTAATCCATTGCTGCCTCTGATACCAACAAAAAGTAAAACTATTTTTAAAAATACGAAACACGCGTCTTACCATTCTGCTGTCGAGGCTGAGTTATTGAGGACAGTAGCCACAACTCGGGCGCCGTGGTTGGGAGGATTTGACCACATGGTTCTGCAAATCAATTCCATCTGCGACATCACGCGGGACTTGCAATCTGCATCTTTCGCAATGATACAAAGATTTCCAGTACGTTCATCTGTAAAAACAAAAATAAGTTGTGTTCTGTATTTATACATATGTACGAGTGGCATTCAATAAATTCTGTCACTAATTGGCCTCCGTAGAAAATATGTGACATAACGACACAAAAATCTCAGTTTAATCCGATTAAAATTTACCCGAGTTATTCACTGTTAAATGTATAGTGGCTTTTTTCTAAAGCTATAATGAAAGTTGAGGAAAAATCAGAAATCAGGGCTTACATTAAAGCCCGAGTTGCTTTAAAAGTACCCCCAAAGGAGATTCATGCCGAGCTGTGCGGCGTATTAGGCAGTTCTGTCGTTACTTTGAGAACAGTTTTTTAAATAGGTGGATAAAAATTTTGAAGATGGTAAAAATGACATCAAAGAAGACAACCGGCCAGATGTCACAGCAAAAAACAGAATATTGCTGCAGTTAGGGCAATGGTAGTGGAGGATGGGCGTTATACTGTTTCTGAGATAGCTAATAGGGTCGGCATTTCATTTCAGGCACGACCCATCACATTTTAACCAGGTGTTTGAAATTAAGGAAACTTTGTGCTAGATGGGTCCCTCATTTGCTGACATCTGAACAAAAAGCCAAACATTTGAAATGTGCAAAAGATCTCCTGAAGAAATTTGAAAATTGTGTAATCCCAGAAAATATTCTGAGTTACTTACTGGAGATATGTGGGTGTATTATTTTGAACCCCAGCATCGCATGAATAACAAGCAATGGTTAAAACAAAATCAGGCAAGGCCAGCGATTGCCAAGCGGATAAAAAGCACTAAAAAGAATGTTTATGCCATTTTCTAGTG
Organism: Cyrtodaria siliqua; assembly: GCA_037043455.1. Classification (NCBI taxonomy): domain Eukaryota; kingdom Metazoa; phylum Mollusca; class Bivalvia; order Adapedonta; family Hiatellidae; genus Cyrtodaria; species Cyrtodaria siliqua. Next base: position 8,858 of record JAWPHD010006115.1, read on the forward strand.
GGCCAGGGATGGAAACTAACGGTTGCCCGTTCGCCCGGGACGACTAAATTTCAAGCTGGGCGAGTAGATTTCATAAGTCAATAGTCCGCCCGGGCGACTAGCTTTTTCGACAAGCTAAAGTCGATTTCCTCGGCATTATTCGTCAATGCGTTTACCCGTCTCGCATTATTTGACCGCAGCCAATGAAATTGCATCATACAACCAGTAATCGACCAGCAGCCAATGAAATCACTCGTTACGTATTTTTCTTTACAATATGGCTGCGCCCGTGTCGTGACAATAACAATGCGCGATAACAATGTGGCGATACTTAGAGAACGTTGATCGCCCAAGTCAAGGCCCCAATCCAGGTGAAAAAAGAAAGTACAATCAAGAGTACGATAAATCTAAACGTAAACGTGAATTTCAATCGGGATGGACAGAGAACAGGCCTTGGTTACAAAGTACGGCGAGCGGTATGCAATGTCAATATTGCATTGCGCAAGGTCTTCAAAATTCGTTTGTTTCGGGGTGTACCTCCATGAAAATTGACAGCATAAAGAAACACGAAGACTCGGATAGCCATAAGCGGGCGGCGAGTATTGAACTGGCAAAATCCAAACCTAAGTTTGACTCCACAGCTTCCAAAACACTTCAAAAATTGAAGCAGCAGTCTTCCAAAAACTTACACACGTGGGTCACTCTCAGATATTCAGCAACTCCAACCAGAAGTACATGAAATGTTGTTATAAGTGCATTAAATATGTTCAAAATGATATCTGTGTTATTTGTGTTATTTGTGCTATAAAATGTTGTTTCAATAGATAAAATAAATAGTCTTGATGGAGTACTTGCAAAACTAAAAGAAAAAAATATATATATAATTAGCAAATACAGGGTTTTGAGATCGCCATTTTGTGGACATTTCAGGGTAGGGTATTGTTCATTCGAGTTTTTCATATTCTGAATTTATATATTTGGTGTAAAACCATATTTTTTTACAATGATAAGAATTAAGTATTAGATTTATGTCACTAAGATGAACAGAATTGAGAAATAATCCACATTTTCTGCATCGTAAACATTTGCATTTGGACGTTACGTTAGCGGTCAAAGATTGACATGAGTTCACACAGTGAAAAAAAGTCTTGTTACTTCACTGGTTCACACCAGTTTTCTGTTTGCCAACAAGATGGAAGCTTTGATTGTTATCTCTGGAAATCTTTATTGGATACTTTAGTATTCAGTTAAAAGCAAAACATATGATCAGACTGCAGTTAAAAGAATATTTTTAACTTGAGGGAAAGTGGAACAAAATTCGGTCAAATAATCACGTCCATACGCTCGTCGTCTACGAGTGATTCCGGAACATTATAATTCCGCGCACATTCGGGTTTGAGTATTAGACTCGCCCTGTGTAAACGTCATCATTCACTGCGTACACAACAAAGAATGGATATGGAGATGGAGGTAAGTTAAACGATCGGTCTACATAAAATACAGTGATAACGTCCACAATAGTAGGGATGTCGGACATTTTTGAAAATTTTAAATAAATATATAGATTATTGTACCAGTGTAAAGAGGACATTTTAACTAAGAAAGTGCTTTTTAAATCATCAAAATCAATCCAGAAATAAGAAATTTATGACAGTTTCAAGTTTGTTGGTTGGAAAAAGTTTCTGACTCAAAAAAATCAATATTTACATCACAGCGCATGACGTTGTACTAAATTTACATAGACTCTAATGGAAAATTTCGAAAAACATAGGTATATTCCAGAGCTTTGCCCCACGTTGCCCCATATTTAGAAATGATGGGATTAATTTATTTATACTGAGGAATGGTTCCTCTATCTATATAGCTTTTCCGCGGCTTTCCAAATGACTGGTTCCGAAGTCATCTTGCTCCGAAAAATGACCTATTTTCACAGCTTGACCAATCAATGACAAGCTAATAATTTTCATTTTTTATTTTCTTTATGCATTCCACAGGGCCCTCCCTTTAACATGCAGAAAAAACTGTGTGGAAATGATGTTTTTGCATTGCATAACAATAACATTAGTTAGGTGACGAAACAGTTTGGATTTTCAAAATGGTGGCACGAAAATGTCTAAATGCAAATTTGCCATTTTTCAAGGCTGATTTAAATTATTTATCGCACAATGTAAACAATCAAATATTATTTCAAATGACATTTAAATCATTTATGATCACTGTAATATATTCCATTGAATTTTAGAGTAAATTTAAATACGTTTATTTTGCAATTATATAAGACATGTTTTACATAGGATCAGATAGGGAATGCTTGTTCTGTGTAAACTCCAACGTCCCTAACAATAGATCGAGACACGCTGGATAACTGCAATAGTGTCGTTAATAGACACAGTTACTTTTCATATCGGACGATAGGAGATAATATTACTGCTTTTTTTACAACGAAAGCGTTACAATTTTGTCGTAGCAATCGGGTCTGCTTTCAGCTGAAATGGACGTTTATATGTATTTGACACAGCGAATGCTGAATGTTGAATTTGGACGTGACTGATTGACTTCGTCAATATGTGTATTCGTCACGTCCAACACCTGCTTTTGCACATTATTAATTAATGTAGTGTCAGGATTATGACAATAAATTAAATTCTTAATTTAATATCGCACTTTCTGTTCCATTTATTCCCCACAAAAAAACAGTTTTATTATAATCATTAAACGTAAGATTGGTTTGTGGTAGCCTAATAAATTGGCTCCTATGCAGTTTTTTTTTTATTATTCTGACGTTCTATGTAACTGCATATACGCCTAATTTCCTTTGCAAAAAACCCGACTGGAAAAAATGCTCGAACACCCATGTGACTTTCGAACGAAATTGAGCAGCTTATCAGACTCCTGTGCGTAAACCATGATGATAATCTAACAAAATAATAAGTTATTTACCATTTACTTTCGGTTTTATTTTTTTCCGAAGCATATTTTACATAATATATCGATTTTTCGTAGATCGCTATAAATGTGTATTGACAATATATTGACAAGTGCGCGTTTCTCCCAACGTTGCATGCGCATGCGCATAAGTACACATTTTCCACTGTGGACAACGTGTCACGAACTACGTTGTGTATAATGTACCTAGTATAAAGTTTTCAAGTCTTAGGCTAACAAACGGTAATGGGCGAAGGGTGCCGGGATATTTATTATAAGTTACCCCTTCAGACATTCTCCTAAAATAAAAATTAAAAAAACTCGCTTGTTTTATAGCCTGATCTGGGGGGAAAAGCACCTAACCATAGACCTACTGTATGTCCATGACCTAACTTAAGCTTGTTTATTTTGTTTTGTTATGTTCATTTCATTTAGTGTGTAGTGGGTGGGGTGAGTTTACGGGTGGATTCAGGGGGCGACCCACTAAAAAATCTGTAAAATATGGAAATTTATATTAAACAAGAGCTGTAGGAGAACAGCGCAGCTCGACTATTCAGAGAATAATAAATGGTATAGCCAGTATATACGAGCAGAAAACAAGGCTAAAACAATGCGATGGTGGGTTGGGGGTGGGGGTGGAGCTGGGGTGGGTATTGAAACTCTGGCCGATATAAAAATTATTGTTAGAATCTCATAAAAATTATAGTAACATTTTCGGCAGGGTGTGACATTTTATTTATTTTTATCAGTTTTAATCCAAAGTTGCTGTCATTTAAAAAAAAATTGTGGTCGAAAGGCAACTCGGAGAGGGAGGGGATATCTGGCGATTTTTTTATTGTGGCCTCATTTCAGGTTGTTTTTTTATTGATATTTCCTCTGTGTATCTGAATTTAATCTAAATTGCTTTATATGTAAATGATTGCGTTCAAATTAAAATTTTGATATCCAAAATGGAAGATAAAATGAAAACAATTTCCTGCCCCCTGTCCTCCTTGTGAGGGGAGCCCATAAACCAATGGGGGGGGGGGAGGGGGGAAGGGGGGGGGGGCAGGACGGGGTCGCATAATTGATATAGTTGTATATTTGATAAAACAAAACAACCCAGACATATGTAAAAAAAAAAAAAAAACATTCAGGTGGTGCACGTGGTGGTGGGATGGTTGTGGAGCGAAACATATTGATAAACTGATAAAACAAAACAACACAGCTATATGCAAAAACAAACAAAAAACAACAACATTCGGGTGGTAGTGATGATGGTGTGTTGGGATGGTTGGGGTGGGGGTGGGGCAACATAGCTTTATGTGTAAGATTTGACCAAAACAACACAGAAATATGTAATATATATATATAAATAGAGTTTCAAGTGGGGCAGGCGGGGAGTGGGGGAGGGTGGTGACAGGGGCCACGTAAGAATTGACCAAAACGAGACAGAAATATGTAAAAAAAAAAAAAAAAATCGAGTATACTATATATACACCAGCTTACATGCAAACCTAGATCTGCCTTTATTGCACATTTTGATTCCATGGGAGCCCAGCATTTGCAGAAGACAACATTACTTAAGCAAGTTAAGTTGTCAGTTGTCCGTCGCCCGTCGTCGTCTGCTAACTTTTGCCTTGTGAACACTCTTGCAACTTCATTATTATTATTCGGATCTTTACCAAACTGCTATTTTTCATATATTTTATATTCTCTTTATTACGATTTAAGAATGAGGATGAGTCTTGTAGAATAATAAACGACTAAAACAAGTAATTTTAACAATACTATAAATATAACAAAAATATTACTTTTAAATCGGCATGAAATATGTGTAGTTTAAACACACTACACAATGTTTTACGATTGTAGCAATAAGCGGTTCTATTCTATTCTATCGACGGTGCATGGTAGGTTGCGTATGGTGAAGTAATATGCGCAAGGTACTCTGGGTAAGAATTTCAAACAATATGGCGGTACCCTTCGATAATTCGGAAATGTGTCAATATATTCGTGATAAATTTGGATAATCTGAGATATTTCATCGTGGCAGGTAAATTTTGAAACACCAATCGACTCAAAAAAAAATCTTCTTTCAACCTGTGCATATATAATATACAAGCAATGCTGTTTAAAAGCGTGAAACCTTCCCAACAGATTCCGTTGGGAAAGTCCAGTCGTAAAATGTGCAATAATCAATACACGTTGATGCTCGCCAATACGAAAAATTTCAAAAGAGCATTAAACGTGTATTTTAACACACTAGGTTTGTGGATGTTACTCATTGACAAGTACTTTGAAGTTATATAACATTCATTTTGTAAAGCTTTAATGTCAAAATGGATTTTCATCACGTCCATTGCATCGAATGTACAACATTTAACAAACTTCATAGGCTGGTTTGTGACTTTTTTTCACATATATTTCAAATCGTTGATTTTCTATAAATCCTGCAATGAAATTTTTATAAAGCACAATAAGAAAGCACACCATATAATCATGTTGTGGACATCATTCTTTGACACGTTTATATTTGTCAAAATGTAACATTTGTCACGTCCAACACCTATTTTTGCACATTATTAATTAATGAAGTGTCAGGATTATGACAAGAAGTTAAATCTTTAGTTTAAGATGGAACATTCTGTTCCATTTATTCCCCACAAAAAAAGTTTTATTAAATAATAAATAAACATGAGATCCGTTTGTGGATGTTACTCTTTGACAAGTACTTTCAAGCTTTGTTTTTATGTCAAAATGGATTTTCATCACGTCCATAGCATTCATAGTACAATATTTAACAAACTTCATAGGCTCGTTTGTGATTGCTTTTGCAAATATTTAAAATCATTGATTTTCTCTAAATGTCGCAATGACATTTTTATAAAGCACAATAAGAAAGTACACCATATAATCATGTTGTGGACATCATTCCTTGACATGTTTATATTTGTCAAAATGTGTAATTGGTCATGTCCATAACACAATGGACATGTATAATGGAGTCATCAAATGCTTAGTTCAGGGATTATTCGGTATTCTCAATTTTACATTTTCAATTTTAATATCTGCCAATACAATGTGATAGAGAATAAGAATTGGCGATATTTTTTAACTAATGTTATGGACGTTAGTGTTTGACATGAGAAGAGTTACTTTGTAAGTAACGTCCACAATACTTTCAGCAAATACTAGACATTCCATAAGCCTACTTCATGAGAAACATTAGTAGATACCAACAAAACACTTCCGTTCCCTAGTTCTGTCTTCAAATTCAAAAGAACAGAAATATATAGAAATAAATTTGAGTCTGTGTTACGGATGTTAGTTTTGACAATTTTGACATCCAGAATAATGTCCACATCGTATCACATGTAATGCTTACATTTTCTATATAAGAAAATCTCGGCCAGACTGAGAGGAATTAAATCAAAAGTGGAGGGGCCAACTGAAAGTGAAAGTACTTTTTATGCCCCGTCCGGATTCTGTGTCTGTCCGTCATTCCGCAGTTCGTGTCCGGATTGTACCTTCAAAACCCCTGCATGGATTTTTGGTTCACTTGGCACAAGTGATCACCATAACAAGACAATGTGTCGCGCGCAAAACCCAGGTCCGTACCTCAAAGGTCAAGGTCACACTTGAAGTTCATAGGTCAATTTCTTGTCCGGGCCGTAACGTTACAACCCCTGCAGGGATTTTTAAATAACTTGGTACAAGTGAACACCTTAAGACAATGTGTCGCGCGCAAAACCCAGGTCCATACTCAAAGGTCAAGGTCACACTTGAAGTTCATAGGTCAAAACAGGTACGCAATTTCGTGTCCAGACGGTAACGTCACAACCCCTGCAGGGATTTTTAAATAACTTGGCACAAGTGATCACCATAACAAGACGATGTGTCGGGCGCAAAACCCAGGTCAGTACCTCAAAGGTCAAGGTCACACTTGCAGTTCATATGTCAAAAACAGGTACACAATTTCGTGTCTGGACCGTAACGTCACAACCCCTGCAGGGATTTTTAAATAACTTGACACACGTGATCACCATAACAAGACGATGTGTTGCGCGCAAAACTCAGGTCTTCAAAATCAAGGTCACACTTGGAGGTCAAAAGTCAAATTGTGTCCGGTCAATAACTCTGGCATTCTTGGACGGATTTTCAAATAACTTGGCACAAGTGCTTACCACAACAAGACGAAGTGTCGCGCACAAAATCCAGATATGTGGCGTCAAGGTCACACTTAGAGGTCAAAGGACACTTCGGGGGGGCATTTATCACTTACAGTGATATTTCTTGTTGCCCATATTTTGCACATTTTCTATGTAATTTTTAAAAATTCTCTGACATTGGGGAGGGTGGTGGTGTTCTGGACCCCATGATCATACAAGCCTGAATCTCTCACAATATTATAATATTAAAGAAAATGTTCAAAATTATCATTGTGGAAAAAGCAGCCATTGCTCGTAATGAGCAATGGCTTCTTTTTCCTCAATGTTTTGTGACATTGTACTACATTTTCCAGTGCAGTAAATTTGATGTCTTTACATTTACTTCTGTTTCCAGAATACTGTAAGATTCACTTTGAATTGCACATAGCCTGGTTGGCATACATGTCCGGACATGTTCTAGTTTAAATAAAAATATCTGACCTTTTTACATCAGTGTGAATTTCATAGCTTGCCTTCAGGAAATTATAAAGCTGTTGTTTTGTTTCAGGGGGATAAGTGGACATTTCGGTTGCGTCCAGCAAAAGAGAAACCACCATCAGTAGTAAAAGCATTGTCACTCAAGGAAAAAGCGCAACGGTAGGAATACTCTGAATATTTTGTATTAAAAGTTGATATCGGAGTGATTTTTGGGTCAAAAATGTTAAATTTTGAGTGTTTTTCAAAAAATTGCTATTATTCATTATTTTTCATTGAAGGTTTTTAAACTTCATATGATTCCTGAATGCAATCACATATCAACCACATCCTACTACCAAGCTACCTTGGGGTGGAGCAAATTCACAGTGCTATGTTGAAAGAGCTCTAATTTGGCATAGCAAGCTCAGTTGGTTATGATGGGAAGTTGCATTCCCTGAAAACAAATTACATGTTATTGAAATAAATGAAATGGAATTCAAAATTACTTTGTAGATGGCGAGATAACCTGAAGGAAGATAAAGAGAAATATATCCATTTCAAGGAGAATGATAGGATACGGAAAAACAATTACAGAAAAAACTTAAATGACGAACAGAAACAGAAACTTAAAGAAGGGAACAAGGAAAGACAGAGGAGGTACAGGGAAAGAAAGAAGGCTCTACAATGCATGGGAAACTGTAAGTTCAATGAATATATGAACAGAATGCTCACATGTATTTTAGAAATTATCAAATGATGGGCTGTTTAAAGTAGTTTTTAACAATGTGTGTGTTTTGCCTGCAGTACAGTGCGGCAACACTCAAGGATCACTATCTCTGTCGTCTGTCTGTTTGTCACACTTTAACTTATGTCTTCTTTTGTCCCTGGTTTAAGAACAGGGGACATAGATCTAGTAATTGGCTTGTCCATTTTTGTCTGTCCGCATTTTTGGTTAAAGTTTTTAAAGCTTAGTTATACAATTACTAATAGGCTTACATCAACCAAACTTGGTATGCTTATACATCCGAGGAAGAACTATCACCCTGTGAGGATGGTGACGCTGGGGTGGGGCAAAGTCATTGAGTAGGACTTTGCCATTTTTAAAGATTGTGTCTGATTTAGGACTTTGTTGGGGACCGGGGACATCAGTATTTTACAAACACATCTTGTTCATACTCTGAATTTCAATAATCTTAAGTTCTGAATTTTATTTCAGATTCAAGCTCAGAGAAACAGAAGGAGAAAAAGCATCGCATTCTCACCCGAATGGAGAGAATGGAGAGGGGGGGACTTAGAGAATACTGGAAAACAAAGCAAAGAGAGTCAGACAAAGAAGATCGAGTCAGAAAGTAAGGAGAAAGAAGGAAAAAGACCGGAGTACCATAGAAGAAATAAAATAACAAGCCTAGAATCAAGTACAAAAGTTGAGTCTCCAAAGAAGAAGTCAAGTTGTGCATTAATAAAAGCTGTACAGAGGTCAAAACTAGGACTACCAAGAGACCCCAAAAATTCTGCTGAGGCGATGACCTATATACTGAAGAAAGCTTCACCAAGAAAGAGGATAGCACTTGAAGATAAAGGAGTGTTGGCTAGCAAGACCAGCAAATGCTCAGAAACATTTGTTAATGAACTAAAATCTCAGGACAAGAATGTAAAAAGGAAACTATTGTCGGCTCTAAAGGTAATGAAAAAGTATCGAATGATGAAAACTACTTCTCTCTGCCTTGGAGTACAACCTTCTTCAGTTAGTAGATTCCGAGATAACCAGGAAAGGAAATCAAGAAAGGATGAAGAGAAAGAAAACCATGCCAAAAACTTTTTCCAGGAAATTGGGGTTCCAGTTCCTGACAGAAAGTCAGTAAAGGACAAGGAAGAAAGGAAGATTCTGGATCGACCTCTTACATCTATATATACGGAATACAAAGAGAGTGGTGGAAGCCTTGGGTTTTCTACATTTGCCAAGAAGAAACCAAAGAATGTATGCACCAGTAACAGACAAAAGTGGTACAGTTGCTTGTGCGAATTTTGTACAAATGTGGATCTGAAACTGAAATCACTTAATATGTTTGCATGGAAAGTTAAAATGGAGACCCGTATATCAGACCGTTATGATGCAGTCAGTGTTACGCTTTGCAAGAAAGAAGAAGGGATCTATTCCATAAAAGGGACTGCCTTGAAAGAAAGTGTGAACATTGTAATATTGACTTTCTTGTGTCCAACTTGTCTCCTTTATTAGAAAGATATGGCTATGAAGCCATTGAGTACACAGAATGGGAAAAACAGGAAGCAGGAGTCAATAAAAAAGGAAAGAAAACCACTAGAGTGATGATGGTTAAGAAGAAGACTTCCTTGAATGCAATGGTCATTAAAGTGGCAGAACAGCTAGAAACCCTTGCCAATCATCTGTTTGTTGCCAGATGGCAACAGCAACAGTTTTCCAAACTAACAAGTCAAATACCGAAGGACTGGGTGGTCCTCAACCTGGACTTCGCAGAGAATTACTCCTGCACATCACAGTTTGAAATTCAAACAGCCCATTGGGGACATACTCAGGTGACTATTCACCCTGTAGTAAGCTATTACAACTGCACCAAAGATGATTGTGAGAAGACGGACTGTGTACAAGAAACACTATTGTTCATCTCTGATGATTTAACACATGACAGACATGCTGTCCATCATTTTGTCAAAATGACAAATGAGCATCTGAAGACCAAACGTTCGCTCAATATTGTGAGAGAAATTCAGTTTAGTGATGGCTGTGCAGGACAGTATAAAGCATGTGGCCCATTCTGTGACATCTCATATTCACAGGAGGACTATGGATTTAAAACAGAACGCCATTTTTATGGGTCACGACATGGTAAAGGACCAAGTGATGGAGCTGCTGCAGTTATTAAACAAGGAGCTAGGAGGGCAGTGAATTCTCAGCAGGCATTGATAAATGATGCTAGGGATATGGCCAAGTTTGCTGAACAGAAGATGACTAAAGATGATGAGGAGCATGAGCACACACACAGAAAGCGGACAATTTTCTTCATTGCATCTGGGGAAATTGACAGGAAAAGGGAAGAAAGGACAGCAAAAACTGTTCCCGGTACAAGGCAAATTCACTGTGTCAAGGCGGAGGGTGAGCCTCGCAAAGTTTCCTTTAGAAATTTGAGCTGCTTCTGCACTTCATGTAGGACAACAGGGGAAGCATGTGAAAATACAGAGTATGTGGATCCATGTACACAAATATCATTAAGGCTTCAAGGAAATGATGAAGGCATCAGGGCTAGAGGAGGTGCAGGGACAAGAGGTGGCGAAAGAACTGGTGTGAGGACCAGGGGAGGTGGCAGAGCTGGTATGAGAACAAGGGGAGGTGACAGAGCTGGTATGACAACAAGGGGAGGTGACACAGCTGGTATGACAACAAGGGGAGGTGGCAGAGCTGGTGTGAGAACAAGGGGAGGTGGCAGAGATGGTGTTAGGACAAGGGGAGGTGGCAGAGCTGGTGTTAGGACAAGGGGAGATGGCAGAGCTGGTGTTAGGACAAGGGGAGATGGCAGAGCTGGTGTGAGAACAAGGGGAGGTGGCAGGGCTGGTGTTAGGACACGGGGTGCTGGCAGAGCTGGTGTTAGGATAAGGGGAGGAGGAATAGCTGGTGAGAGAACAAGGGGAGGAGGAACAGCTGGTGCTAGGTCAAGGGGTGGAAGAACCAGGGGAGTTGGCAGAGGACGCAAAACACTGTGTTACAGTAGTTCAGAGATTTCATCAGAAGAAGAAAGTGAACCAGATTGCCCATATTCAAGTGAAGCAGGGGAAGTAAGTGAAGGGGAAGCAAGTGAAGCAGTAGAAGAAAGTAAATCAGATATTCAGTCTTCAAGTGAAGAAGAAAAAGAGGAAGTGGGACTTGACCCGGTTTCTACAGATGTTGTGGAGAACAGCTACACAGATGATGAAGATGACGGAGAAATGGATATCTCGGGACTGAGCACTTTATTGGCAAACCTTGAGGTACACATGTATTTCTGAAAATGTCTCTGCACTAAACTGAATAGTTTCACTGTTTATAAAATTGCTATTTGTAGAAAGCATATGTACAGAGATTGGAAAAGGCCGAACACGGGGACATAGTCTCATTAAATTCCTAATTGTCTCATTACTTTTTGCATATATGAGACATTCTGTCTTGACACAAATTTTTGGATGTTTTTACGTGAATGATCTGAACCTTTTTTATTTGTTCCCAAATTGCAGCTTTCTTTAAATAGCTGAACTTTGTAACAGTTTGATCTTATTGACAAAAACAATAACAACAGCTTTTTTTTTCAGGAGGAAGGTATGGCAAAGTCTCCTATTTTTCCTATGTTGTTCACAGAAGGCCAGATACAGATGGTGACAGAGGACCAGGCTGATGTAGTGACAGGATGCAGGCAGAGATTACAGAGGGCATGAAAGAGATGGTGACAGGGAACCAGGAAGAGATGGCGACAGGGGACCAGGCAGACATGGTGACAGGAGACGAGGCTGAGGTAGTAACTGATGGACATTCGAAAATGACAGAGGGCCTGAAAGAGATAGTGACAGGGGAACTGGCAGAGGGCCAGGAAGAGATGGCGACAGGGGACCAGGCAGAATTGGTAACAGTAGGCAAGGCCGAGGTAGTGACAGGGGTGCCAGAGATGACAGGAAGTCTGAAAGAGATAGTGACAGGGGAACTGGCAGAGATTGTGACAGGGGGCAAGGAAGAGATGTTGACAGGGAACCAGGAAGAGATGGTGACAGGGGACCAAACAGAGTTGGTAACAGGAGACCAGGCTGAGGTAGAGACAAGGGGGCAGGCAAAGATGACAGAAGGCCTGAAAGAGATAGTGACTGGGGAACTGGCAGAGATTGTAACAGGAGGTCATGAAGAGATGGCGACAGGAGACCAGGAAGAGATGGCGACAGGGGTGCAGGCAGAGATGACAGAAGGCCTGAAAGAGATAGTGACTGGGGAACTGGCAGAGATTGTAACAGGAGGCCAGGAAGAGATGGCGACAGGAGACCTGGAAGAGATGGCGACAGGGGTGCAGGCAGAGATGACAGAAGGCCTGAAAGAGATAGTGACAGAGAAACCGGCACAGATTGTGACCGGGGGTCAGGAAGAGATTATGACAGGGGTGACAGGAGACCAGGCTGAAGGGGTGAAAGGGGGTCAGGCAGAGGCGACGGAGTGTCTGAAAGAGATGGGAAAAGGGGAAGAGACAGATATTGTGACAGGAGACAAGAAAGAGATGGTGACGGGGTGCCAGACAGAGATAGTGAGAGGGGACAAGGTAGAGATGGTGACAGTTTGCCAGTCTGATTTGGCGATAGAAGACCAGACTGAGGTGGTGACAGGAGACAAGGCAGAGATGACAGGGGGCCTAGAAGAGACGACAGAGAAACAACACTCACATGACGGTATTGAGACCCCCACAGCCCATGACAGTATGGAGAGCCCCACTGCACATGACGGTATGGAGAGCCCCACAGCACAAGACGGTATGGAGACACCCACAGCCCATGACGGTATAGAGAGCCCCACAGCACATGACGGTATGGAGACCCCCACATCCCATGATGGTATGAAGACCCCCACAAGCGAGGAGACACCAACAGCCCTGGACCACATGGAGGTGAAGAAAAGGTAAACAATTTATGGATAATGTTTCAACTTAAGTCTAGAATCGTGTTCAAACAATATAAAATACAGTTCTCTGATTTATAGTAAAAGTATGATCTATAAGTACTAAATGAGTCAAGTAAGGTATATAAGTACTAAATTTGCATTAAGTTTATCTTGCTATAACTCTTCCAGTTACAATACAGGGCAATATTTAAAAATTGCCCATGGCTCGAACATTTTGCCTGCTGTTGGGAGTATGGATTCATAGTTGTCGTTTTTTTATTAGTACAGATTTACAATTTTGTTAAATATTGTATACCTAGTGATTTTCGCCATCCCATTGTTAAGTTTTGCAATCATATTACATAGATGAAATCGAGTATTGTGAACATTAGGGCAAAAATAACATGGTATGCAATAATCAAATTGTTTTCTGTTTTATTGTGAAGTTTTACTTTTTGTTCAAACTGAAATACCTTTATCTCACAGTTTGCTAATTTATAAGTCTCTAAAGCTCCATCCCGCTCTTGGTATCTCTTTAAATTTGAATAGTTCTGGTGATTTCAGTTGCCTATGTTTGAACTATATGATGTCACAATCAGCTGTATAAATTTTATTTGTAAATTACTGTCATGACAAAAATTCTGCATGAAACTGTACAAATCTGTGTCTATTGATGATAATAGATTGTGTTTATCGTAAGAACTGTGAGATAAAATAGTATATTTTGTCAATACTTGCGTTTGTATTTGATGACTCGCAGGTTGCGATGCTGTGAACACGCCTCTATGGAACTCAATCTTGACAACCAACTCGGTATCAAATACAGATTGCAGTATTGACACAAAATGTGAATAATATGTATTTATTGTATAAGTGAAATAATTGGATACATTTCTAAGTGATGGAAAAATGATATTGTCATACCTGTCCAGTGAATATCTTCACACCAGTGACAATATATCTGTGTTGACGGAACTACTGTGCACAATTTAAAATTGCTTACCTTACACTCCTTAATATAGCAGTTTATTATAAGTGATTTCCGTACAAGATTCAGGGGCCTCTGTGGTAAGGATGTCTGTCTGACAGAATCTGAGTGTGCCTGGTTCGAGTCCCGACGGCACCTGACAGAAGCACAAACGGGACAAGACACTTAAATCCATGTACTGGTTATCACCCTCGAAACCGGTATATGACCATAGTTGTTAAAAAGGCTGTAAAACCCCAATACAAAACCATCCAAGATTCCTCATTGAACCTACATGTTATTAAAAAATACCAACTTTATCCATTCTCTCGTTATTATGGGTTAATGGCAAACATACTTTTGTACAGGTTGACAACTGGCCTTTTGTGCAGTTTTTCACAGAAAAACGGAGGGGACAGTGGATTGCATGCACTATTCATCATACAGTGTTGGAAGATGAGGTCTTGGGATCAATCAATCCTCCCAATATCATCATGATGGGATCTAGAATGTTCTACACATTTAATAGTAAGAGTATTAATCACTAACTAGGGTTAGAACAACTATGATAAGCTTTATTGCTACATTCAGTACACTACTTCCATTCACAATGCAGAGCAAAATAATTTGCACTTCCAAATATGTTCACATTTTTTATAAATGAAGTATTTTATTGATCGACTTCTCTAATAATGTATCTTTTTTCATCTTTGTTTTACAGATCTCTGAGGTTCAAGAGTCGGAGTTCCGAATCGACAAGTTTATGTGTTTTTGTCTATTTTTCTGGTCCTATTCTAATTCTGAATAAAACCTAATATTCTCAAAAATCTTTGAATATTTATTACAAAGTTATATAGAGGGTTTAACACAAAAGACTATTATAACTGAAAATAGCATTTTTTCCTTAGGTTAATAACGTCGCAATGAATAACATATTAAGGTTGTAACATGTATGCCCTGATTTTAACAATACCTGGTTACAAACAATACACCTAAATTTGTGATGTTTGTAAATGGGTCCAAAATGCCTCCACTAGTCATCAAAAATGTTATGAGATAAAATAGTCTTGCGCTAAACCCTCAAAATGATTTTGTTAGAGGACAGAGTTCAAGCCTCCGTGGCTGAGTGGTTAGGATGCCGGTCCAGTGTTTGATTTACGGTGGCGCCTTAACGGAGCACGACTGGTGGTGTCCTGAGACCAGGCATCTTAATTTCTCATGCATAGTACCGGTAATCACCCAGGAACCCGGCCTAATATGACCTAGCAGTTAAAAAGGCCGTAAAACCCATACAAACAAAAGTAGTTCAAGACTACCCTGAAGTAATAGGCGTCACTTTTTTGTGGTTGTCAAAATGTCAATAGTAATGTCCGTACATAACAGTATCCATATAATAATTATTTGCACTTTTACTCTTAAATATAATATAAAATAAAAAAAGAAATTTGGTTGAGTTTACCATGACAATTCTTTTACTTTGAAAGCAGCTCTGCTAAAAAGAAAAAAATAAGAAATGCAATCGGATATACACATAATAGGCATCACTTTTTCTAATTGTACTTTAGAAAAAGAAGGAATACTTTTTCTTGAAGAATGTTATTTCATGGTATGAAAATCAAGTAGATGAATTATTAAAATCCTCTTGACATTGATTTGGACAGAAAAATACCATTTAAAATGAAAATATGATTTGTCAAGGTAATGGGCGTCACTTTTGGTGTACTTTACTAAAAACACAAAAAAGCAGAAAAATGTGTCGCATGTTATCTTTTCATTAATATTTTTAGAATCTTTGATATATAAATAAGTGCCATGAATTAAAATAAAGTGAATTTATCAATAATTAACATTTGAGGCAGTATTTCCAAATAGCTGAGAAGGACCCGATTGTTTATTAGATTATTTTTATAAATACAACGAAATTTTAAAGAAAATGCAATATGCAGCTAATTGACAGAGTTTCTTTCCGATATACAACATTGAAAATGGAATTAAAATCTTGATACAGATATGAGTTTGTAATGTTTTCATTGTTTATTTTGTTTTCATTGTTTATTTTCCTTTCATAAATATACCAAGCTTATGATTTAGTGTGATTGTGGACGTTACTATGAAACAAATGTCAATAGTCAATGTGTAACGTCCATACAAATATATGTAAATCAAGCTAAGATAAACATTCTACATACACTTTTCCTCCTGCAACATAAAAAGCATTGGATATAATGAAAGAAAGCTTTTGCTCATTGTATTCTTCTCTTTGATTCAATGAATAAATAAAGTAACCAGATTCAAAAACATAGTAACGTCCACAACAAAACATAAGTGCATAGCATAATACATATATTTGATAAATCTGTTTCTAAACGGATTTTTCAAAAAGGTGATGAGAATTTGAAATTAATAAAATGATATAAACAGCTAAACTGACAGAAAAAGATATTTAAAAGCTGTGTCAACAGTTGTATTGTAACGTCCATAACTTTCCTGTGGGTATCAAAGAAATTAAAATTTCAAGAGTGTTTGAAAAAAAAATATCTTCTAGGGTCCAAAAACCGAATGAGAAATGTTTGAAGATGTTTTTAAACTCTGAAAACAGGCAAAAACTACAGTTCTGAATTTTTCACACTTGTCCCACAAAAATTGCTGAATATCTGAGAGTGACCCACATATGTTCAGGACATGCCATGCATTAGTCATTAACAACACTCTGACATTGATGAGCGTGCAGTTTTCAAGCGTCTTTTGTGTTTTAATTAAAGAGATTAAATTTGTTAAAATCATGTTTGTTAATGTGTTTGTTAGTGTGTCGAAAAGAAAAATACAGAAAATCTGGGCTCATAAATTTTCAGCTGGGCAACCAAAATCCAGAAGATGGTTGCCCGTTTGGGCAACCAAGCTTTAAAAGTTAGTTTCCATCCCTGTGGGCTGTGGTACAAATACCATGCAATGAAGGGAGAACTATTACAGCTAAGTTTTACAGAGACAAAGTTCTTAAATATCTTAAAAAACAATCTACAAAAAAAGCGTCCAAATAAAGCTTTGAATGGCATCCAGCTTATTCATGATAATGCCTCATCTCACAAAGGCCAGATTGTCCAGTCTTTCTTGAAGCGAAAAAAAGTAGTACAGCTTGACCACCCACCTTACGCACCCGACCTAAGTCCCTGCGACTTTTTCTTATTCCCTTTGCTGAAAAAAATGCTCTCTGGGAAAAGCTATGCTTCTAGAAGTGCTCTTGGTAGCGCAATCTTTCATTGTCTCAATAGTATACCAAGGGGAGACTACTTTGTGTAATTTAAGTCATGGATAGCTCGACTGCAAAAGTGTGTATCTGTTAAGGGGGAATACTTTGAAGTGTTATAACAGAAAACTACACATTATTCATAATATCTGTTGATTTATAACACTAGTGACAAAATTTATTGAATGCCCCTCGTACGTGTGTATGTATGGGTTTAATGTCACTTTTAATCAGTCATAGCATGACGGTATCGACTTGTAGCAGTGCGCTCAATGATCAACTTTACAGTCTTGCCACTTTGGATACAATGTTGTAGACACATGACATGATAACCCACAGTCACATTATAATGACACCAGGCCAACCAGTCTAAGAACTTTATTTGCTGAGACTCAAGCCAAAGAAATACTAGTACCATTTTTATTTAACAAGTCCTATAACTATGCCAAAATAATCCACTTCAATAACATGCAAAAACTCAGGAAAAATCTATTATGACATTGTGCTCCATTAAACACTGCACTTATGCATGCAAGTGATAGGAGGCAGAGCTAACTGTTTAATTTATAGTACTTCAAAGTTAAGATGATGCTTTCATATCCATCCTGAATGATTTATCATTCAGGTCTCACTACACAGTTAGCTCCCTTAAAACCCACGGTAGGATAATTTTTACGCCTAAAAAGTAGCAGTGTGTTCTTCGGTTTTAAATATTTTTAAAAATTGCTGACAGATATGTTTATTGTTGTTGCAGGTGAGATGAACAGAGTCTGAAATTGGATATGCAGCTATTAGATGACACTGCCACCAAAATATGGCAGTTATTATGGGTGTTGAAGAAGAGTAGGAATTCTGATCCAAACTCTGGAGTTAAAGCCCAAAATAGTGCATTGGAGGACACCACTCTAATAAAAAAAACAAGAGGTCAATGACCTTGAAGCTCTACTGATTGATTTTGATTTCAGGAAGTAGTCGCTACAAACTGTTTTTTTTTAAATCTATTTTTAGCTGTGTTGGCCATCTTGAATTTCCGGCCGACCTGAAATTTTGCCAGGATCAATTAGACATCAAGAGCAACATTCCTGTGAAGTTTCATGAAAATCCGTCAAGTAGCTTCAGAGGAGTAGTCGCTACAAGTTTTCATTATATAACTCTATGTAAACAAAGATGGCCACTGACAGCCATGTTTAACATTGAATCAAAATAATGTTCGACTCGGATAACCATCATGTCATGCTGATCATTTTAGAAAAAGTCCCATATCAATATCTCTTATAGTTTTCAAGAAGTAGTCGCTACAAACTTATTTTTTAAAAATCTATTTTTAGCCATGGTGGCCATCTTGAATTTCCGGCCGACCTGAAATTTTGCTAAGATCAATTAGACATCAAGAGCAACATTCGTGTGAAGTTTCATGAAAATCCTTCAAGTAGTTTCAAAGAGTAGTCGCTACAAGTTATCATTATATAAATCTATGTAAACAAACATGGCCACTGGCAGCCATGTTTAACGTCGAATCAAAATAATGTTCAACTTGAATAACCATCATGTCATGCTGATCATTTTAGAAAAAGTCCCATATCAATATCACTTATAGTTTTCAAGAAGTAGTCGCTACAAACTTGTCTTTTGAAAATCTATTTTTAGCCATGGCGACCATCTTGAATTTCCGGCCGACCTGAAATTTTGCAAGGATCAATTAGACATCAAGAGCAACATTCCTGTGAAGTTTCATGAAAATCCGTCAAGTATTTTCAGAGGAGTAGTCGCTACAAGTTTTCATTATATAACTCTATGTAAACAAAGATGGCCACTGGCAGCCATGTTTAACGTCGAATAAAAATAATGTTCGACTCGGATAACCATCATGTCATGCTGATAAATTTAGAAAAAGTCCCATATCAATATCTCTTATAGTTTTCAAGAAGTAGTCGCTACAAACTTATTTTTTAACAAGAGGTCAATGACCTTGAAGCTCTACTGATTGATTTTGATTTTAGGAAGTAGTCGCTACAAACTGGTTTTTTGAAAATCTATTTTTAGCCGTGGTGGCAATTTTGAATTTCCGGCCGACCTAAAATTTTGCTAGGATCAATTAGACATCAAGAGCAACATTCCTGTGAAGTTTCATGAAAATCCGTCAAGTAGTTTCAGAGGAGTAGTCGTTACAAGTTTTCATTATATAACTCTATGTAAACAAAGATGGCCACTGACAGCCATGTTTAACGTCGAATCAAAATAATGTTCGACTTGAATAACCATCATGTCATGCTGATCATTTTAGAAAAAGTCCCATATCAATATCACTTATAGTTTTCAAGAAGTAGTCGCTACAAACTTGTATGTTGAAAATCTATTTTTAGCCATGGCGGCCATCTTGAATTTCGGGCCGACCTGAAATTTTGCAAGGATCAATAAGACATCAAGAGCAACATTCGTGTGAAGTTTCATGAAAATCCGTCAAGTATTTTCAGAGGAGTAGTCGCTACAAGTTATCATTATATAACTCTATGTAAACAAAGATGGCCAATGGCAGCCATGTTTAACGTCGAATCAAAATAATGTTCGACTCAGATAACCATCATGTCATGCTGATAATTTTAGAAAAAGTCCCATATCAATATCTGTTATAGTTTTCAAGAAGTAGTCGCTACAAACTTATTTTTTAAAAATCTATTTTTAGCCGTGGCGGCCATCTTGAATTTCCGGCCAACCTGAAATTTTGCTAGGATCAATTAGACATCAAGAGCAACATTCCTGTGAAGTTTCATGAAAATCCGTCAAGTAGTTTCAGAGGAGTAGTCGCTACAAGTTTTCATTATATAACTCTATGTAAACAAAGATGGCCGCTGGCAGCCATGTTTAACGTCGAATCAAAACAATTTTTGACAAGGACCAACATCATGTCATGCTGATCATTTAAGAAAAAAGTCCCATATCAATATCTCTTATAGTTTTCAAGAAGTAGTCGCTACAAACTTATTTTTTAAAAATCTATTTTTAGCCGTGGCGGCCATCTTGAATTAACGGCCAACCTGAAATTTTGCTAGGATTAATTAGACATCAAGAGCAACATTCCTGTGAAGTTTCATGAAAATCCGTCAAGTAGTTTCAGAGGAGTAGTCGCTACAAGTTTTCATTATATAACTCTATGTAAACAAAGATGGCCGCTGGCAGCCATGTTTAAGTCGAATCAAAACGATTTTCGACAAGGACCAACATCATGTCATGCTGATCATTTTAGAAAAAGTCCCATAGCAATATCCCTTAGAGTTTTCAAGAAGTAGTCGCTACAAACTTGTTTTTTAAAAACCTATTTTTAGATTTGGCGGCCATCTTGGATTTCACATCTACATGAATTTTTGCTAGGATCAACTAGACTTCATGGACAACATTTCTGTAAAGTTTCATGAAAATCTATTTAGTAGTTTCAGAGGAGTAGTCGCTACAAAAAAAAAAGTTAACGGACGGACAGACGGACAGACGGACGGACGACGGACGCCGCACCACGGCATAAGCTCTGCTGATCTCTGATCAGTAGAGCTAAAAATCTATTTTTAGCCGTGGTGGCCATCTTGAATTTCCGGCCGACCTGAAATTTTGCTAGGATCAATTAGACATCAAGAGCAACATTCCTGTGAAGTTTCATAAAAATCCGTCAAGTAGTTTCAGAGGAGTAGTCGCTACAAGTTTTCATTATATAACTCTATGTAAACAAAGATGGCCGCTGGCAGCCATGTTTAACGTCGAATCAAAACGATTTTCGACAAGGACCAACATCATGTCATGCTGATCATTTTAGAAAAAGTCCCATAGCAATATCCCTTAGAGTTTTCAAGAAGTAGTCGCTACAAACTTGTTTTTTAAAAACCTATTTTTAGATTTGGCGGCCATCTTGGATTTCACATCTACATGAATTTTTGCTAGGATCAACTAGACTTCATGGGCAACATTTCTGTGAAGTTTCATGAAAATCCATTCAGTAGTTTCAGAGGAGTAGTCGCTACAAAAAAAAGTTAACGGACGGACAGACGGACGGACAGACAGACGGACGGACGACGGACACCGCACCACGGCATAAGCTCTGCTGATCTCTGATCAGTAGAGCTAATAAAATCTGGTCAACGTACCATATTTTGTAGTTTTGTGTGAGCAAATGACTTGGTTACATAAAAAAGTCAACGTTTAGCTTGGAAACTTCCTGTTTGGAATGGCCCTGTAAACTTTATTCATATAGGACAACATAGTAAAAATGCATTGTGTAGTGAGACCTTCAGATAGGTTCTTTTCTGCCCGATAAAGGTGTGACCTAAAAAATTTAGCTAATAAATGCATTTACTTTGGCACTTTAATATTGTAGGTATTTTAAACGTTATCTGACGTCCTAAAACGGCGTGAAGAAAAAATGCTTAGAACTAAGTTTAACAGATAGAGCTATCAAAATGTATACAAAATGTGGATTATCTACATGATAAAAAGAATATCATTTGTCAGTGACTTTTACTATCAAGTTTATTAGGCTCGGCACGAAAACACGGAATTCTTGGTTTCCTAAGCCTCACATAATAAACTTGGCACTGACATAATATATAATATATAATTATTGTACATTTTTATGATTTGAAAATAATACAGAGTACTTTATAAATGGGGGAAATGCATAAACTTCACGCAAATAATTGGATGAATAACTTACTGTATAGTCCAAAGTTTTTACTGAATGACTGGGCAATAAAGAATTCAAATCCTCTCTTTTCGAAATATCTCGATGACCATGCGTCTTTGTCAACGTCGCCCGAAATGAATCCCTGGTATGCAACGTCCATGAGAACGAAAATGTCGTTCCTCTTTAACAAGAGGTCGGCAATCTGCTTCCATTGGTCCTCCGTGGGGTCTACACCAGTGGGATTGTGGGCCACGCCATGCAGGATCACCACGCTATTCTTTGGGGCGTTCTAGTGAAATATAACTAGAGCTATTAAGACAGAAAAGCTTACCCATCATGCTGTTCTCTATCTGCCCACAGAAAAGAATACTTGAAGACAAACTTAACCAGACAATACAGAGGACAGCTAAGGTTATGCTAAGAACTTGAGAAAATAGCATTTTTTTCTCAAAAAAGCAGGTTAAAAAAATGCCCAATCTAAAAAAAAAATATATATATATATATCCTATATATATGTATTTTTTTGGTTAACATTTTAGATGTGAACTTTAAACAGAAAACTGGTGAAAATATATACTTCTAGGGGAGTTTAATGAAATACTACAAAATAATAAACATGGTAATGTGTTTGCAGAGTATTTAAACATACAATATTGCTTTGGTTTGATAGTGAAAAATTCCCAATTTAAAGACACATTTCGAGCCTATTGTATTTGGGGGGGGGACAGACAACAGACGGACGAAGAGTGATTTAAAAACATCACATTGAGCCTTCGGCTCCGGCGACCAAAAACACTGACAGATGACAACGATTTTTGAATTTTGAAGTCCCGATGAGTTTCTTGCATTTGAGATTTACTAAAACATGGCAGAGAAGTAACTGATAATAGAGTAAATTGTCCTAAAAATACAAAAACTATTAATTGTTAACACGGGTCTTTTAAGAATTGAATGTTGTTTAACGGCTCATCAACACAGTACAGGTTATTTAGAGCCGCCCCAGAGAGAGGGGAAGGATACATAGGAATCCGGGAACCTGCCCTACTCTTATTATCGAATAGATTCCTATGGTTCTTTAACGTGCTCGGTTGATAGACCGATACACGGGACCGCCCGGTTTACGTCCCCATCCGACGGACGAGGCTAAGGAAAAGTGTCTTGCCCAAGAACACACCGACGGAACTCAGTGGCACCACGGAGGATTGAACCCGGGGCCTCCGGTTACAAATCCGCCGCGCTACCGACTGCGCCACGCCAGCCCTCAGGTCTTTTAAGAAAATCCATCTATACATAGTTGTTTTAACATATATACAAGTGCACATAAAATGCAAAACGGTTATAATTTTTACTCCATTATTATACACTCTTTATGGGACGGGCCTCATCCTTTGACAAAAAAACTAATAATCTCAATTTCCTTGTGCAAATGTATTTCTAACAGCGATTTACAGTTAGGCCAAACAAAAAAAAAAGCTGTGTTTCCGGTGGCCCGACCGACCCTATTTTTAAGGGGCCGACCCTAAAGATTTTTATGAAAAAAAAATATATTAAAAATATTTTTTTTTTTTTTTATTTGTTCTGAACAATGATTTATTACAATATATCGAGGTAAACTGACATCACAGAGCAACTTTCAGCTGTGTCATCAACTTGTATGGGGTTTATGAGATAAATACATGTAGAATCTCGCAATATCTTGCTCCAAAAAAAAAAAAAAAAAAAAAAAATAGGATGCAATAGGAAACACACTTTTTTTTTTGTTTGGCCTTACCTATATAAATTCTCTCCCTCTCAAATACAATAGGCTCGAAATGTGTCTTTAAGGCAAAACAACGCGAATTTTTTCAACTGAATATGTACCCGTACCATTCCCAAAAGGGTGAGAAAAAAATCTCTCATGCGACCTTTCTACACGGGTGTGGGAATGTGGCTATTGTCATAATTATGTGGTCATAATTATGTGTATATATCAAGTTTTATTAAGAAATAAAATTAAGTTTTAGCGACCAAAATATTACTTTTGAACCCTGAGTATGACTTTTTCTGTGACCTTGACCTTTATATATTTTTGTGGTCACGTGCATTTTTTCATCAAGTACATAATATATCTATAGTCTGATGAAGAAATAAAAAAGTTATACCAAATGTAAAAAAAAACACACTTGACTTTGACTGTGACACTGACCATTATATATTGGAAAGGTCGCGTGACTATTGTCATGAAGTGTATACGATATGTTGAAAGTTTGATAAAAAAAAATATGAAGATACAAAAAAAGTTATAGCCAATGTTTAGTTTTTGTTATTTTTTGACAATGACGGAAAATAGCGGACAAGGTTATTCCTATGTATGTCTTTTTTCCCCCGAAAAGGTAACACAGAAAGAGTTAATGAATAAATGTCTGAATTACTTACTTGTAGATCTTCCAACATGCCCTCAATGTTGAGGCCCTTGGTGGCAGGGTTCCAGTATCTGTATTCTAAAACCTCGGAAAAACCAGCTGCCTTGAAGACACCTTTGTGATTTCCTACAAGAGAAATATTAGGCTTACATAGTTGATAAAAAGGAGGAGTCTAGTCATTTGTCGTTTGTTATTGTTTACTACAGTAACCAAACGGCCTAAAGTACAACATTAAAACTTGTAGAAGAGTGTTACCAGGAACACTTGCATTGCCTGCTGTCTTGACAACTAAAGCGGGAGATCTTTGTAAAGCATATATATATATATGCCCCACCACTATAACGCTGGTGTAACTTAGTTATTGAGCACACACAAAACCAAATCTGTTTATATTAACAGTGACCTTAACTTTTGACCAAATGACCGAATAACAATCCAAACATTTTGTTTCATGAGCCCCACCTTGTCGTAGGTTTCGTTAAAATCCCTAAAGGGAAGCTTAAGTTAATGAGCAGAAACCAATTTTCTATTTATAGTAACAGTGACCTTGACCTTTGACCAAATGACCGAATAACAATGCAAACATTTTGTTTCATGAGCCCCACCTTGACGTAGGTTTCGTTAAAATCCCTGAAGGGAAGCTTAAGTTACTGAGTGGAAACCAATTTTCTATTTATAGTGACAGTGTTTGTTTGTTTGTATGTATGGTGTTTTACGTCATTTTCAACACATGTAAGGTTATATAATATGACGGTCGATTTTTTGTGGTGGAGGCAGATCACCCACTTTTCCTGGGACCTCCCGCCATCCGTAAGAATCGACACTTCCTCACTTTATAGTAACAGTGACCTTGACCTTTGACCAAATGATCCGAATAATAATCCCAACATTCCTTTCCATGAGCCGCACCTTTGGTGAAGTTTCATTAAAATCCTTCAAGGAAAACTTAAGTTATTGAGCAGAAACCACTTCTCTCATATACTTTAAATATATTAAAGAGAATGTAGCGACACAGCCAATTATTATTATTAAGAGCTCTGAAAAACTTGAAAAAATTATCAAAATCGGATGATAAACAAGAAGATATGACCGTTTGAAGGTTCTGTTGAAACAGATATGGAAGCCGCCATTTTTAGAGCTATGACATCACAGTTCTAAATGACAATATAAAGAATATTGATAGATATGAAAATTTACTCATTTATTGGGGGAAAAATTAAAGTAACTGTACTGGCAAAGAAGCAATAGTCGTCGAGAAGCAATAGCCGTCATTCTGTTATAACTTTTAATTTTTAAGGATTTTTTTCAGTATGTGTTATCAGAAATGCATAAGCGCTTAATCTAAATACAAAAAGAAGAAAAAATACGCAAAAAAGTAAATATTGACCGTTAAAATGACCGTAGACTCAAATGTGCACTTAATTTGTAAACATCGTCATGTGGGGATGCGCGCGCATATATACAAGATGGCTCGATTATAAAAATAATGTTGGGAAACTAGAAGGGATTTTTTATAAATAGCAAATGACACACAAAAAGCACTTGCTAAATAACTTAGTATCAAGGGAGATAACACGTTCATTAAATTACGTATTAAGTAGAACATTGTTACTTCCCTTTGAAGAAATCTGACTGGTATATGCAGGCCTCTCTAAATCCGGAATTTCAGGATGTTTAAATTAGTTTTCCGGACACGAAATTATACAAATATGTATGTTAGTCATTAATTTTAAGCAAATATGTATTGCTTCTGTGCCGACTTTTCACGACAATAAAATACCCCTTTTGGTATCCCCTGCCAGAAGGTGTTAGCATACATTTCTTACACGGATATTTTGTTTACAAATGATACATGGGGTAAACGTTATTTTATGGAAATATAAATTGTTAAAAATACATTGTATCGAGATATCTAAGAAAAAGGTTATTTTTCGTGACTATTGCTTCTTTGCCAGTATGAAGAATATGTATAACCAATGGTAATAATGCTGTATATACCCAGTTAAGGAGTTTGCATTCATTTGCAGTGATTTGCTTTGTATTAAATGATATTAATCAATATACCATAAATGGTCAAATAGAACTATGTCATCATAGTTTTCAAAATGGCGGCTCCCATATCCATTTTAGAACAACCTTCAAATGGTCATATCTTTTTTGTTTATCATCCGATCTTGATAATTCTTTCACCTTTTTGCAAGTTTCTCAGAACTCTCAATAAACGTTCTGTTTGGCTGTGCCACTAAATTCCCTTTTAGTCGAAAGTATAAAAGGCCCACAACTCTGCCTATATTGAAAATAATTGAACCATATTCGAACTCGGCCTTTGTTTTGATACTAGAAACAAACAAACAACAAATATCATTTGAATATCTCAAACGGTTTTCTTTCACAAGTGGAAACCACTTCTCTTGAATATATTATATCGGTGAAAGCATGAAAAGTACACACCCTAACAATAATTGTTTCTTATAATGCTATGTGTCTACATTGATTTCATGCAAACAATCTACAAATCCAAATGTAATGGTCACGCTTCAGTCTGCGTCTTTATATTCGTTCAAAATGGCGGATGGTCGTCATCAGGTCTGTTTCTTACATCATCCACGTAGTGAATCAGAGGAGAATTAATGCCATAAAGTCTTAAAGGTTCTTACTTAGTAAGAAAATCTGAGGTTACTGGTATCCCCTGAAACTCCTTGAGTCATATAAACTTTGACATCTTGCTATGACACTGACCTATTTCAAAAAAACAACAACACTTTCTGCCACTACAAATAGCGTGAATGACAAAGGTGGGTTGGATGGAACATTTGCATTACAGGCCTACATATCCCTGCCCCTCCCAAACTCACCTCACCCACCCCCACTATGACAGTAAATATACTATATGTTCATCTTACCCCATGTTGGTTTTGAAACTAAAACTGAATCACACCCGAGCTGTCTCTTAAGGAATGCTGCTGCTAATGTCAGAGCTCCTGTACCACCTGGACATTGTACGCCAGCCACCTGTAGATATAACGATTATATCAAATAGTCATGATGTATTTATTTGACGAGGCAAATAAAGTTTTATGCAACTACTGCAAATGCTGAGACTGGCTCCTGTACCACCTGGACATTGTACGCCAGCCACCTGTAGATATAACGATAATATCAAATAGTCATGATGTATTTATTTGACGAGGCAAATAAAGTTTTATGCAACTACTGCCAATGCTGAGACTGGCTCCTGTACCACCTAAACATTGTACGCCAGCCACCTGTAGATATAACGATTATATCAAATAGTCATGATGTATTTATCTGACGAGGCAAATAAAGTTTTATGCAACTACTGCCAGTGCTGAGACTGGCTCCTGTACCACCTAGACATTGTACGCCAGCCACATGTAGAAATAACAAATGCATTAAATAGTCATGATGTATGCAACTACTGCCAATGCTGAGACTAGCTCCTGTACCACCTAGACATTGTAAACCAGCCACCTATAGATATAACAAATGCATCAAATAGTCATGCATGCAACTACTGCCAAACAATGCTGAGACTGGCTACTCTACCATCCCGACACTGTGGGCCAGCAACCTGTATCTATATAACTAGAATTCCACAGAACTTAATGGTTCGTGAAGTTTTTATTTTTACTAACAGCGACCGACCTTGACCCATGTGACCTCAAATGCAATCCTAAGCTTCAATTCCATATAAGCTACCAACACAGCAAGTTGTGTTGCAACATCTCATTCCTAACTCAAGTTTTGGCTGCAAAACCATTTTTCTCTATTTTTAGTATCAGTGACCTCAAATGAAATATCAAGCTTCCTTTCCATATAAGCTACTACACAGCAAGTTGTGTTCCAATGCTCATTCCTGACTGAAGTTATTGTCTGGAAATCATTTTTCTATTTTTAGTAGCAGTGACCTTGACCGGAGTGACTTCAAATGCAATCCCAAGCTTGCTTTCCTATCCAGTCACATTATACTGACAAAAGCCAGACAAATCCTTTAACTACCCTTCATATGCTGAGCATTAGGCCTAAAAAAAAAATATGTGTGTTTCCGGTTTCCCGACCGACTCTACTTTATCACCGCCGAACCTAAATATTTTTATTCAAATGATAATTTTATTAGCCAGAGTTGTTAAGCATCTAATCTGGATTGCAAAGGTTATCAAAAACTTGCCTTATAAAAAAAATATCTAAAAAAAAACACTTTTTCCTACCTACCTACCCTAACTTTTTGACAGGGTGAAACCAGAAACACACATCTTTTTTTTTTAGGCCTTAAGCAATGGCGCTACTAGCAGCATTATAAAGAATTTGGTATGGCTCAGCCGGGAATTGTAACCATGACTTCCCGAATGCAAGGCTGGCACTCTACTATTAAGCCACTACCGCAGCAACAGACAAAATGATCCCTAAGTGTCTGCCATGCTATGCTGGGGACATACAAAGTGTGCATAGTCATCCAAACTATGAACACAGACATGCATAATCAATTCATGTACATTCAATCATCACAATGTTGTAATCAAATAATAATCCAATAGAATCCATTACTAGTTACAAGTTAAAATTTAATTTGATAACATCTTTCTGTATCTACGGATTTAAATTCTGTCTGAAACACCGCATTCCACAAGAGCGTAGGGAGTAATAGGAATGCATTGCAGGTTACAGTAGCCTGGACACATACTTGCTTATATATTCATCAGATTCATAGTACAAGTACAGGTTGGCCTATATTTCTTTAAAACTTAAGTAGTTTTTCTACTAAAATGTAAGCAAAAATTAAATAAAATATAAATACATGATTCAATGTGGAATAAATGTTTTATAATCTAGGGTGTACATGTATCTAGCATAAATAAATTGTACATCTATCAGTATTAAATTCAAAATATGTTAAAGGGACACAAGACAATCTTGATGTTTTAAAAACTTGTGGCATACCATTAGTTTTTCTACATAAATTGCATTTGTTTAATCATTAATATTAATTATATCAAGAGGCCCAAGTGGGCCTGTAGATGCTCTACTGGTATGATGTGATTCAAAAACATAAACATAATAGAGGCCAACCCAAGAAACATGTTTCCTATATATAACTCTATGTAAACTTTGGGTTATCGTGGCGGCCATTTTGAATATTTGACGACAACGAAAAACACACACTTGATAGAGGCCAACAGCAGGAACATGTATATGGTATTTAACTAGAATGGAATAAGTGGTAATACGTCGTTTGATAAATGTCCTTAAATTTGACCTAAGTTTAGCCATGGTGGCCACCCTGGAGGCCCCAAAAACATAAATCTGAGGAGGACTAACCCAAAGATCATTGTGATTAAGTTTCATCAAAATCCTTCAAGCGGTTTCAGAGAAGATGTCATTTTTAACGTTTTCCTATATAACTCTATGTAAACTTTGGGTCGCTGTGGCTGCCATTTTGATTATTCGTTGATAACGAAAAACACAAACTTGATAGAGGCCAACCCAAGGAACATGTTTATGGTATTTCACAATAATAGAATAAGTGGTTTCGGAGAAGATGTCGTTTGAAAATTCCTTAAATTTGACCTAGTTTTAGCCATGGTGGCCATCTTGGATGACTAGCGGCCATGAAAAACATAAATCCGAGAAGGGCCCTCCCAAGTAACATTGTGATGAAGATTCATCAAAATCCTTCAAGCGGTTTCAGAGATGACGATTTTAAACAAGAGGTCAATGACCTTGAAGCTCTACTGATTGATTTTGATTTCAGGAAGTAATGACTACAAACTTGTTTTTTGAAAATTTATTTTTAGCCGTGGCAGCCATCTTGAATTTCTGGCCGACCTGAAATTTTGCTAGGATCAATTAGACATCAAGAGCAACATTCCTGTGAAGTTTCATGAAAATCTGTCAAGTAGTTTCAGAGGAGTAGTCGCTACAACTTTTCATTATATAACTGTATGTAAACAAAGATGGCCGCTGACAGCCATGTTTAACATTGAATCAAAACGATTTTTGACAAGGATCAACATCATGTCATGCTGATCATTTTAGAAAAAGTCCCATATCAATATCACTTATAGTTTTCAAGAAGTAGTCACTACAAACTTGTATTTTGAAAATCTATTTTTAGCCATGGCGGCCATCTTGAATTTCCGGCCGACCTGAAATTTTGCTAGGATCAATTAGACATCAAGAGCAACATTCCTGTGAAGTTTCATGAAAATCTGTCCAGTAGTTTCAGAGGAGTAGTCGCTACAAGTTTTCATTATATAACTCTATGTAAACAAAGATGGCCACTGGCAGCCATGTTTAACGTCAAATCAAAATAATGTTCAACTCGGATAACCATCATGTCATGCTGATCATTTTAGAAAAAGTCCCATATCAATATCACTTATAGTTTTCAAGAAGTAGTCGCTACAAACTTATTTTTTAAAAATTTAATTTTAGCTGTGGCGGCCATCTTGAATTTCTGGCCGATCTGAAATTCTGCTAGGATCAATTAGACATTAAGAGCAACATTCCTGCAAAGTTTCATGAAAATCCGCCAAGTAGTTTCAGAGGAGTAGTCGCTACAAGTTTTTATTATATAACTCTATGTAAACAAAGATGGCCGCTGGCAGCCATGTTTATCGTCGAATCAAAACGATTTTTGAAAAGAACCAACATCATGTCATGCTGACCATTTTAGAAAAAGTCCCATATCAAGATCACTTATAGTTTTCAAGAAGTAGTCGCTACAAACTTGTATTTTGAAAATTTATTTTTAGCCGTGGCGGCCATCTTGAATTTCAGGCCCATCCTGAAATTTTGCTAGGATCAATAAGACATCAAGAGCAACATTCCTGTGAATTTTCATGAAAATCCGTCCAGTAGTTTCAGAGGAGTAGTCGCTACAAATTTTCATTATATAACTCTTATGTAAACAAAGATGGCCACTGGCAGCCATGTTTAAAGTCAAATCAAACGATTTTCTACAAGGACCAACATCATGTCATGCTGATCATTTTAGAAAAAGTCCCATATCAATATCTCTTATAGTTTTCAAGAAGTAGTCGCTACAAACTTGTTTTTTAAAAACCTATTTTTAGATTTGGTGGCCATCTTGGATTTCACATCAACATGAATTTTTGCTAGGATCAACTAGACTTCATTGGCAACATTTCTGTAAAGTTTCATGAAAATCCATTCAGTAGTTTCAGAGGAGTAGTCGCTACAAAAAAAAGTTTATGGACAGACAGACGGACGCACCACGGCATAAGCTCTGCTGATCTCTGATCAGTCGAGCTAAAAATGGCCAACAGACGGACGAAAAGCGATCCCATAAGCCTTTGGCCAGTAGAGCTAACAATTGTACAAAGCAAATTATTTTGCATATTATTAACTAGCAGGGGCGTAGCTTGGCCTTTTTGATGGCATAGGCCGGCAGTTAAAGTTATTATGCTAGGGGGGTCCGGGGACATGCCCCCACTACCCCCCCCCCAATTTTTTTTTATGTTAGAATGCATTAGGTGTGTGCTGACGTATATTTTAGACTTTAAGAAGGGCAAAGATAACTAAACAAATATATGAAAATAATATGTTCTGGTTACTACGTAGCCTATACAGTCCCCACCCCAACCCCCGATTTTTATTGCATTTTTTGAATTTTGAATTTTTCTATTTCTGAAAATCAGGCGTAGCCAATGACTATTGATTACATTTTACCAATAATATATTCAAACCTATGGTAGAGTAACAAAGATAGGTTGTGAAAACTCAATTTTGTGTATTTAAATATATGCAAGCAGATTTAAAGTCAAAATGATATTGTATTAATAAATCAAGGGGCAAATTTTAATGTTTGATAAAGATTTCAAGATTGTCATGTGTCCCTTTAATGTCAACAAGTGAAAAGGTCACGTTATCACAAATCTCACATGTAATCAGTCCTGGACGTCAACCATACATAACACATGCTAAATTTTGAACTGGATGACATTTACAGTGACACATGACAGGGCATTAATTAATTCATGCATTTCTATTAAATGTAACACTGTTCTATATCCTTCTTTATTTATATATAGTTGCTGTTACAACTGCATTACATTTAAGCCCCAATAAGCCTGAAAACCCAACGCAGATAGAGGTTTCCATGAACGATATGTATTTTAATTTTTAAACTAAGATATTCATAAAACAAAATAATGAATAACTATTGTAGAGAATAAGTTCATGACGATTATATTTCCTAGAATAAGTTGTATTATCAGTATTACGGAGAGAAAAAACACGAACTAGAGGTTGTTTTAGTAAAAACAGATGTCTCGGCCCACTGGTTAAACGGCAATATATCCAGCAAAAATTATTTGACTGCAAAACAACGATGACATGCACAACTAGTCTTGGTACAGATCATCCCTACTAAGTTTCGTTGAAATCCGGTTAGGAGTTCCGGAGAACTACTCCGGAAAAGGTTTGTGCATTAAAACATTTAAAGGGTCGTAACTCTGCCAAAAATCATTCATAAGGAACATGACACCAACATTCGCAACAAGACTTGGTGCTGATCATCCCTGCCAAGTTTCACTGAAATCCAGCCAGGGGTTGAAGAGAACTAGTCCGACCAAAGTTTTTGTGTAAGGGGCCATAAATCCCCAAATATCTTTCAACTGGAACATGGCAATGATATGCGCAACTAGGCTTGATACTGATCATCCCTAAAGTTTCGCTGAAATCAGTTTAGGAGAACTAGTTCAGACAAGGTTTATGTAAATTAAAGTTGTTAAAAGTGTATTTAAACCTTTAAAGGGTCATAACTCTGCCAAAAATCATTTAACCGAAACATGACAATGATATCCATAACTAGGCATCATGTACGGATCATCCATGCGAAGTTTCGTTGAAATCCGGCCAGGGGTTCAGGAAAACTAATCTAGACAAAGTTTCTGTATGAGGGGCCAAAACTCCGCCAAAAATCATTCAACCAAGACACTGCGAAAATACACTAGTCATGGCACTGATTATTTCTGCAAAGTTTCATTGAAATCCGGTTTGAGATTCAGGAGAACTAGTTGGACAAAGTTTGTGACATACAGACTGAAAACACCAAAGCAATATATATATGTCTCCCCATCCACTTACTGGGCGAGGGAATGACATAATTAAAGGGACACATGGAAATCGAGATGATTTTTTTAATCTCATGGTGTCCCATTACTTTTCTACATAACTTGCATTTGTTCAGTCATTAATATTACTTATAAGAATAGTATAAAGCAAATTATTTTTGCATATTGTTAACTGATATATTGCACCAATAATATATTTAAACCTACGGTAGAATAAGACCATTACGTGTCCCGCCTTAATTCCAATAAGCGATGGGAATGCTCATATTAGCAGGATTATTTCGACAATAAAACATGTTTAAAAACATTTTTTCAGACTTAGCTATTAAATATTTTAATTTTAGAATAAAAGCAAACTTTTTAAGCCGAAATTAAGGTTTTATTTCATACACCAGCCGTTTTGGAGTAGGGGTTGGCTGGGGTATGGAAGTTAATACTCGGACCATGTAATGGAAAAAATGAAAACTCAACATTTTATTTAATTATATGCAAACATGTTTAAAGCCAAAATGATAGTGGATAGTTAAACCGAGAAATTGGTTTACCATCAATCTTACCCGGTTGTCAGTTAAGGCTGAACTACTTTCCCCGAGCAGCAGTTTGACTGCGGCTGTCCGAAAATCTGGCAGGCCTGCCACAGGTAGGTACTCGTGGTTGAGGGTTGGGTCTGAGGCTATCTGGGCCTCTACAGTCCTCACCACAGGAAGAACCCACGGCTTACCTTCATTAGTCCTGTATGCTTAAACAGAAGACATCAATAGTCAATAATTAAACATATAGGACTCTATTATTGCCTTCTTTTGTGACGGCCATCTTGAAATTTATAGCCGACCTGAAATTTTGCTAGGATCAATTAGATATCAAGAGCAACATTCTTGTGAAGTTTCATGAATAACCGTCAAGCAGTTTCAGAGGAGTAGTCGCTACACGCTTTTACTATATAACTCTATGTAAACAAAGATGGCCGCTGGCAGCCATGTTTAACGTTGAATCAAAATGATTTTCGACAATGACTAACCTCATGTCATGTTGACCGTTTTAGAAAAAGTCCCATATCAATACCACTTATAGTTTTCAGGAATTAGTCACTATAAATTTGTTGTTTTTAAATATATTTCTAACCGTGGCGGCCATCTTGAATTTCTGGCCGGCCTGAAATTTTGCTAGGATCAACTAGACATCAAGAGCAACATTCCTGTGAAGTTTCATAAAAATCCATCACATAGTTTCAAAGGAGTAGTCGGTATAAGTTGTTATTATATAACTCTATGTAAAAAAAGATGGCCGCTGGCGGCCATGTTTAATGTCGAATCAAAATAATTTTCGACAAAGATCAACATCATGTCATGCTGATCATTTAAGAAAATGTCCCATATCAATATCACTTAGTTTTCAAGAAGTAGTCGCTCCAAACTTGTTTTTTAAAAATCTAATTTAACAGTGGCGGCCATCTTGAATTTCCAGCTGACCTGATATTTTGCTAGGATGAATTGAATTGGGGTTTTAAGGCGCACCAACACATGAAAAGGTTATATGGCGCCTAACAGGCATGAACATGCCAGGCTCATCTTCCATGTACATCGATATAAAATATGGAAAATGGGCATAGAACCTTCTCACCCTGAACTGCAGAGTTGCTGCAAATTCTATCGTAGAAACTCCATTTATGCTGGAGCCACGTTATTGTTTTTCTGCCACTGCTCTTTTGATGCAAGCGAGATACACCTGAAACAATGCAGGGATCATGATGAAGACCTTTAATGAACATGAACAAAAAATGATAAAATGAACATGAATTTGGGGGATTCCCCTCCGCCTACCCCTCCAAAGGGATCTGCAGTGGCCCTATTCTTTGCCCCGTGACCAAACGGGGGCCCCCGGGAACCACATGGGGATTGGTAGGATGAAGGATGAATTAGACATCAAGAGCAACATTCCTGTGAAGTTTCATGAAAATCTGTCAAGTAGTTTCAGGAGTAATCGCTAAAAGTTGTTTCTATATTGAATGTTGTTTAACGGCTCATCAACACAGTATAGGTTATTTAGAGTCGCCCCAGAGAGAGGGGAAGGATACATAGGAATCCGTGAACCTGCCCTACTCTTATTATCGAATAGATTCCTATGGTTCTTTTACGTGCTCGGAGGATAGACCGATACACGGGACCGCCCGGTTTACGTCCCCATCCGACGGACGAGGCTGAGGGAAAGTGTATAACTCTATGTAAACAAAAGCCATGTTTAATGTCGAATCCAAACGACTTTCGACAAGGACCAACATCATGTCTTGCTGATCATTTTAGAAAAAGTCCCATATCAGTATCACTCACTACAGGAAGTAGGCGCTATAAAAAAAAAATTAAAAATCTATTTTGAGCCATGCAGCCATCTTGAATTTCCAGCCGACCTGAAATTTAGCTAGGATCAATTAGACATAAAGAGCAACATTCCTGTGAAGTTTCATGAAAATCCGTCAAGTAGTTTCAGTATAAAAAAACCTAATGCGCTAATGGAAGTCACGTGATTTACATATAATAATTAAAACTTTTTTTTTCAAATTCATGAATGTATTACTACAGACTTCTTTGGGTCTAAAAAAAATAAATGAAAAGAGTGATACAGTTTTCAATAAGACAGGTTAAAGTAGCTATCCTGCCAATAACAGCCAAATTTTACAACATAAGTATGCCATATATATATTTATCATGCAGATATTCACTTTTCTGCCTAATAAAGGGGTGACCTATTAAATTTTGCTTTATTAGGCAATGACCAATAGAGCAAATCAATGCGTCGCCATTCTTCGTTTTCTAAGCCTCGCCTAATAAACTTGATAGTAAAAGGCAATGACATAATATTCTCTATATATATATAACTTAAATATTTTGAGAATCCACACTATGTTATTGTAGATACAACATAAACGGCTTTAACCAGACTGGCCAAACCCCAACACGAATTAAGAGTAAGCAAATAATAATTAATTTTACGCACATATATATTCTATCACGCGTATTTTGAGAATATTTTTATCGGCACTTATATATATATATACATTATTATATGACCTGAACAACTGGATAGAGTTTTGATAAAAGGTTTTGTGTAACTTTGCCGTTATTTGAGAGGTTAGTTTTTTTTTTAAATGCAGTACTGTATTTTAAATGATCATCCTGGAAACTGTTAGGTGCCGAAAACTGGATGAAAACCAGTATAAACCGTATTTCATTCTTTCTTTCTACTGGTACTGCACACAATTAATTTTTATTATCACGTCAGCCTCGTTTTCGAGCTGTATGTATCACTGATTAACACAGAAGGTCAGTGAGATCTTTGACGTGCACTGGGTATTGCTCTCCCTGTATCCCCATTTCCTATTGATTCGTGCCACCCTACTGAATTCGTGCTCTTACAATTGACATAATAACACCACTTGTGTTCTTTTGCGCGTGTCCAAATTTTATTCAATTATTGCCAACGTTTTCTTCCTGTCAACAAAACTCGCGAAAACCTCTGGAAATGAGGGTAAAACACCTGTTGTCAATCTACTGCAATTAAACGTTTTTATACAACAAAACCTTAAAAGCATGTGCTTACTTTTGCTTTTTTTTATAAGCAAGTAAAACAGGTCAAGTCCATTTCTCACTCGCTGCCATTTTAATAAAATAGTACAGCCAAATGCCTGATCAGATTTACACATTTCCCACTGGGGACCTCATTTTGGATAAGCCAATCAGAAAGCATGAATTCAATAGGAAGTTTCTGGACAATTTAGATCAGTTGACATGACCTACTTTAAGCCAGCTTTTTCACTTTCTCTTTGGCATTTGAAGGTTATTTGATGGTAGTTTATAGTTATTGAAATGTTATCTAGTTATATAGTAAAGATTGTTTTTAATACCTTCAACCGATAACGCGCATGCGCAGATCGATCTGTTAAGGGGCTCGAATTTACAGGAGAAGGGCATACATGGGACAAGCCGCTTTACATCCCCTCCGAAGGATGGCTTACTTTCACAGTACCAACTGTGGTTCGCTGTATTAGAAGGTATTACGTTCATTTTAACAGTTTTAACATTTCAAATCAGATTTAAAGTGATCAAATAACTGTTAAAATGAACGTTTTAATACCTTCTCATAAAGCGAACCACAGTTGGTACTGTTATCTTGATTTAATGGTGTAGTCATTAAAACCAGAGATGTAATAAACTTCTTAGATCTCTGGAAAAAATGAATAAAAGTTGGTTCAATGTTAGCAGAAGGTAAGACACCTACCCTACCATAGTCTCATTTATTTGCTTTTTTAACATATGGACATTTATAGATGCACCCTGTGACGTCTCATTGCGTTTGACCAAAAAACGGACAATTTCAGAACTTGTGTAAAAGTTTCTTGTATGACAATCACTGCACTGACACAGGTCTACGTTTTGCCGTTGAAACAATGTATAGTACCTTGATTTAAACTAACGTATTTCATATCAAATGTTTTTTTAGCAGCGTTCTCCCCAGAATTTTTTGTCAATATAGCAGATCCAAAGATGGCATTTTGTCTCTGTACAACATCATTACCAGTATGGGCATTTGACCTTCTTAACATCTTCCAGCATTAACAATTTGCAAAGACGTTTTTAAAAAATGACATATCAAATTTCTTTTCGCAGGGTGAAATGGTACGAGTACGAATAAATCGACTAATTTATCGCGTGAAAGTCAAAAATTCTTACCACCAACGCTAAGGTTGACTTTATCCTTATGTGTATCTTTATTAAACGCTGCAATCAATGCGAAAACCTCGATCGGACTAGCAGTCTGAATATCTGTGAACTTTGAAGCCATTTTACCAGTTTGTGCTGAATCTGAGGGTCAAACCGCAAGTCGCCAAGGTGCCGGAAATATAGGAAGGTTACAAAAGATTAGGGTAAAAGCCGTACTGTACCGTATCTAGACTGGTCCTCTGTCGACTATCCACAGAGTAGACGAAGCGAGCATAGTGAGTAGTGAGTGAGAGAACCAGACTATACCGTATGAAAGCACTAATTATTTTCCCCATAGACACCAATGTTAAAGTGTCACATATTAATGATTTGCTGCAAATTCAACTCAAGTATGGATAATGCAGCAGTGTAATGTTCATATAGAAAACTATTTATCCACTTGAAAAATCACCAGAAAACGTGGGGTCACAAGACATGTAAGAAAGTTCTTGTTTGTTTACTAAACAGGTTAAGGGTACAGCTGTTTTTAGTGATCGACTGTTTAATTTTCATTGCTCACAAAGTGTAAGCATAGAGTCGAAATTTCGAAAGTGTTCATCAGTGATCCAGTAAAACCTATTAATACGGTGCTTATACATATAACCACAAAATCGAATAGAAATGGGCAGTTTTCCCCTACTTATAATGCCCATTTCCATCGAAAAAGGAGGGATTACTTTTTATTATAGGAACTACCAGGGAGTACGTTATGTACTCCCTGGAACTACATTCGATACACCTCGGAGGTTTACATGTAATTGGTGGTGGTAAACCTATAAGAGGAGAAAACATGTTCAGATGTTTCTTAAATGAGGAGTTAGTGTTGTCGTTTTCATAACAAGCTTAAAAACACCTACTTCATGCAAATCGAATGCTTATTTGCCGAGATATGGTCTTGTGAATACCAAGGACAATATATAGTCTGAAATCGACAAGTCAGAGATATCTTTTTTAATTTTACACTATCTGAATTGTCATACCAAACGGCATTTCTTGTCAATACACCATATTAAATAGATCAAATGTTTAGAACATGCAATGGACATTAATAAAATATGCATTTTAGGTACAATTAGGACGATGAATATGCCAATTTATGTCGACTTCCATGCCAAAATTAATTTTTCAGTCAAATTCTTCAAAATGGGTGGTACCATACCTGATTATAGTAGCGAATACGAGCTTAATAATGCCAAAATACCGCTAAAATCAGAACTGATACTAGCTGAACGCTACCAAGTCGAGGTTGAATGATAAGGAATAATATTTTACCTTTTACACAAATCTTCATTTTTCACAGTATCCTATTTTAGGGGGGTAAGGGAAAGATTTGTGGTTTCATGCCTACCAAACCTGTGGTCATGCAGATTTAATTCATGAAAACATGTTGCAAACATGCAACCCTACATGTTGATACCAAAAAGACATAGTTCAACTGCAAACACTTCACCAATACGTCATTTTAAACACGGAAAAAAAATGAAACTCAAAATTACGGCTTTTATAGACAAAATTGGACTAAAAACGCTAAAAACCTATGTAATAAACTGTGGAAAAATTATTTCTGAGCTTATTTTAGCAACTGTAATCGGAAAAGTGTCCCTAGGTACGAATCTGAGCGAGTCCTAATTACTGCACGCATCTCTTATAGGTATGAAAGCACTAATTGTTTTCCCCATAGACACCAATGTTAAAGTGTCACATATTAATGATTTGCTGAAAATTCAACTCAAGTATGGATAATGCAGCAGTGTAATGTTCATATAGAAAACTATTTTTCCACTTGAAAAATCACCAGAAAACGTGGGGTCACAACACATGTAAGAAAGTTCTTGTTTGTTTACTAAACAGGTCAAGGGTACAGCTGTTTTTATTGATCGACTGTTTAATTTTCATTGCTCACAAAGTGTAAGCATAGAGTCGAAATTTCGAAAATGTTCATCATTGATCCAGTAAAACCTATTAATACGCTTCTTATACATATAATCACAAAATCGAATAGAAATGGGCAGTTTTCCCCTACTTATAATGCCCATTTCCATCGAAAAAGGAGGGATTACTTTTTATTATAGGAACTACTTTCGACTACACCTCGGAGGTTTCACCTCGGAGGTTTACATGTAATGGGTGGTGGTAAACCTGCGAATCCGAAATATAAGGTTTACCACCACTAATTACATGTAAACCTCCGTGGTGTATCGAATGTAGTTCCTATAATAAAAAGTAATCCCTCCTTTTTTGATGAAAACGGGCATTATAAGTAGGGGAAAACTGCCCATTCCTATTCGATTGTGTGGTTGTATGTATAAGGAGCGTATTAATAAGTTTTACTGGATCACTGATGAACATTTTCGAAATTGCGACTCTATGCTTACACTATGTGAGCCAATCTCTACCCAGAGTTGTCGTTCCTTGCATACACATTACATCTCTGTCAACGTCTCACCAAATAGCAAGAATCTTGGCAAACGATGAAAAACGGTAAATATTTTTTTTGAATTAACTTCATATGAAATGCTTATATTACAAAGAAAATAATTTTCGGTTTGAATGTTTTAAATATACAGTAAATTATGCTCAGGATTATATTGCGGTAGAATAAAGGTTTGTACTTTGGCATATCACTCCGCTGTCAAAACTTTAAAATAGGCACCATCAAATCGTCCCCATAGCGTAACAGTACAGCGATTTGCTTACCAGCATTTTCCAATATCACATAGATCTTAACAACCTACTATAATTACTGTACTGTAATTATCAAAATGTAGATAATAAGTCGTGTTTCTTTCGATTGTTTACATGTCAATCAACGGCCGATAGTTGGTGGTGTCACGGTGTTGAAGTTCTGTTGCTATTTTTATATTTTAGCTATGGTCATGTGCCAAATTATCATGTGATCGCAGACTACTTTCCTAGACGTTGACAGAGGTCAATGTAATTACGTCTGGGAGAGATTGTATGTGAGCAAGGAAAACAGTCAGACAATGAAAACAGCTGTACCCTTGACCTGTTTAGTAAACAAACAATAACTTTCTTACATGTCTTGTGACCCCACCTTTTCTGGTGATTTTTCAAGTGGAAAATTAGTTTTCTCTATATGAACATTATACTGCTGCATTATCCATATGCAGCAAATCATTAATATGTGACACTTTAACATTGGTGATTATGGGGAAAATAATTAGTGGTATAATACCTATAACGGAAATAGCAGGTGCGTGGTACGGAAAATAAAGAAAGAAGAAATAGTTTAGCTTAGAATAACCATAGCTATTTCGGCATAGTGTCCCCTTAGAAGGGCTGTAACAGATATAATTCAAAGGGTTGTTTTGTGTTCAAAATAACAGGATATAATATTTCTGTTTTATTGCACGCAAGTACCCCAAAAGTCAAACGTTTCTTACCGAGTACACAGGTATCACATCGTAATACTATTTTTCAACCAACTTAGACAGCAAAATTTTAGAACAAAACATGGCTATACAGAAATCCAAGGCCCTCATTCAAATCTACACAATAATGACAATACAAAGGAATAATTATTTTGAATATCGAACCATAAATCAACTAGGAGTTTCACTTAGAATGTGTATACATTTTTTATGAAACATAAAGGCGGTTTTATTTATGAATTTTCAACCAGTTTCAACCAAATTCAACTGCGTAATTTGAGAACAAAACAAAGGCTATACAGAAATCCAAGGCCGACATTCAAATCTACACAATAATGGCAATACAAAGAAATAATTATTTTGAATATCGAAACATAAATAAAACAGGAGTTTCAATTAGAATGTGTATACATTTTTATGAAAAATAAAGGCGATTTTATTTATGAATTTTCAACCAAATTCAACTGCGTAATTTGAGAACAAAACAAAGGCTATACAGAAATCCAAGGCCGTCATGCAAATCTACACAATAATGGCATTAAGAAGGAATAATTACTTTAAATATAGTAACATAAATGAAAGAGAAGTTAACTTTCTAGAAATGTACATTCTCGATTTCAAGCCGCAATTGGCGAAAACCGTAGAAAAAGAAAATCAAAACAGCTATCGAGCGTATTTTCGCCGCTAAAACCCAAGTTATAGTATGAATTCCATCATTTTTTTCAATGAATTAAAA
This sequence comes from Cyrtodaria siliqua, assembly GCA_037043455.1. NCBI lineage: Eukaryota > Metazoa > Mollusca > Bivalvia > Adapedonta > Hiatellidae > Cyrtodaria > Cyrtodaria siliqua. Next base: position 51,284 of record JAWPHD010006115.1, read on the forward strand.
GCAATACATGCAGATTTAAATAACTTACCTCGATATTTGAAATATATCGTGAAGTAGTATGTTAATAATTCATTTGTAGGTCAGCATCAACTCATTTCAGGATAATCGATCGCCTCAAAAATGACCACTGCACTGACTGGTACCTTGTTGTTTACCGCAGAATAATCCGGGAACCAGCTTACTGGCCATTCGGTGGATAAATCGGGAATTAACAAGGGGCGTATAGGGAGTTTCAAATCCAGGGTACCTGTATATCCAAGGAATAACCATAGACCTAATAACATGTTAATATGTCTGTGGTATAACGAAACTAAAGGAAATTACAAGAATAAGTAGGATATGGGCTCTATATGACGTCATTTTCGTCCCAGGTAGGATGTATAACATATATAAAGACAAAAGCAAATGTTAATCCATTTATTTATATCGTATATTAGAACACAGACCTAATAACAAATATTAATATGTCTGTGATTAGAAGAATGAACATGTATATAGGAAAGGGGATGCATTTAGATAATAAATAGAATCAGTGCAGTACCGTACGTACCGGTGAACATTATTTGTGTTTTCAGTTCTCATAAATAAAGATGTAACAATATTAAATCAACATTATTAAATAAACAGCAGACACGGGATCAATTACATGGCCAAGAAGTTATTCAAATTACATGTTACATTGTAAATTAAAGGTGTGGCAACGCGTAGGCAGATTTCAAGAGGGATGCACACATCTTAAACAGCAGACAGACAATTCATAATTTTCCATTGCAGAGATGTTGAGATTTTATTTTATTTTCAGTAGGTGATAACATTGGTGTTACTCGGTTTTTATCCTTCGGTTCTATAGTAAAATAAAATTCTTTGGCAAACTAAAAAGGCAATAATTTTCTAGGGTTTTTCTAAATTTTGATTTTGAAAGATACAAATATTGAATCAATTTGCATGAATGTGCATGAAATATGCAGGGTTTTAAAAGAATCACAGTGTAGATACTTTAATTTTAACAGTATACTTGGTTGAACATCAAGGATAAAGACTAAGTTTATCACCTACCAGAATATATTGGTAGGTGTTATTTCTGGTCACTGATTGGTCAGTTTTATTGATGGTGCTCTATCAAAATTATGAATACATGAATTATCAGCAAAATATACACTGAACAAAATTGCTAAGTATCAACTTTTGTATCTTAATTAACTTTCTTATTTTAAATAAATTTTAGAAAAGATATATGATAAGTATTTTGTTTTGACCCATAGTTTGTAAAACATTTATTTTTGTTTAAATTGTTACATCTTTTGAAATAATAGAAAAAAACATAAAAAATTGACCCCTTTATCGCAGATTCTCCGTCTATAGAAAAAGAAATATGGATAATCTTAAATTACATCCCTTTAAATTGAATATTGTTTGAAATTCAAGTAACTTTAATTCAGCGTTAACATTAAATATTTCGAAAATTTCTTTTGCAAACGCATTTGTAGTGGTAAACATGATGTCAACATATTTTTAACCGGCATATTTTAGAATTAGGAACATCGAAAGCATCACTAATTCGAATTACTTAATAAAATCCTATATACCCAGTTGTATAAGTGTTATAACTTATTTCTTAGAAAACACATTTTCATTTATATATAAAATCAATCTCCTTAAAATCATATCCTAATCATGCTTTGATACTCTTCGCTATAGGATCTGACCACACTCCCTTGTAGGTCACGTCAGATCGACCTTTCATCTAATCAATATTCATGAGAAGATCAACTAAATTCAACCAATGAAATCGCGCGTTTCATATGCAGTTCAGATGACGTTCGAGTGAACTGAACAAAAGAAAGTCCACATAAAACACTTAGATCTATATCCGAATAAAGATAAAGTCTTCGTGTGTTATTGCCGTGGATTGCACGATACATTCAAAGACATGCACTAAATGGAATGTTTTATATCAAGATACGAAGAAAAGCGTGGGCGATGTCATGTGTGTTTTGAATATATATATTCCATCGAAATTATTACGAGATTAGTACTCTAAATAGTTAAGCATTGGCGCGCTTAGCTCAGTTGATAGCGCTCTCGACCCGCGAGCGTCATTTTAGTGTGGGTTCAATCCCACGAATCGGCAACATTTTTTGTACCGCTATTACATTTCGTCAAACAACATTTTCTTAATTGTTTCCAGTAAATATTCAATAATGGTTGGTGTGTTATGTTTGTCAACATGTATTGTGTTTTATAAGCTAAAAGTTACGGACAATGTCTCTTTTAATACCGAGCGTAGACTGCTTTACGGCGTTTTACTGAAACGCGACATGCGCAGAGAAGCAGTCTATACCGAACAATTTTGTAGGCTGAAATCTGATTGCCTACCCGTAGGGACCTGCAATGGAGCGTTGTCAGATCCTTGTAGTGTAGAGTATTGTAGCGTGATAAAGGGTCTGATTTTGATGAGATTGACATACTATATGCATTTACCTAGCATAAGTACACCTAAATTTAAATAATACTTTTGTTCAATTATCATATTCGGTCCATTTAATTTAATTTTGCATCCTATACTGAAAGGAAAAAGAAACGCATAATCAAACAATTGCCTATACTACACTATTATATACACCTATTTCCACTTAATATTCCAGATATATCTCAACGTGTTTTGTACAAAAAGGGGCTACAACTAATTACAGTACAGAAAGGACAACTCTGTCATGTAGTAGACCTTTTAATCAAAGCTTTGTTGCACGAAATCCATAAATGTTGAAGTTTCGCTTGGAAAAGTCAAGCCATTTCAGTATTGTGTTTAATGTTAAAAGATTGCAACGTTTAAAGATTTGTTTGCTCACATGCTTGAGCCAGATGCGCATTCTGTCGATAATGAAACTTTAAAGGGGTAACCATCGGTGTGTTCAGTGCTGCTTAAACATTCTTTCTGAAAGGACAGGCCTAATGTCGCTCTGTACCATTCGATTAGCAGTAGCATATTAAACATACAATATACAGCGGAAATACCCATTATGCGCTTCTTTTTCCTTTCAGTATATATAAATCTCTATAAGTTCGTTACGCTAAGATAAACTATTCATTACTACTTTCGGTATTCCCCTACCACCTGTTGTACGTACGGGCCTTTACCCTCAACCTTTGCGTTCTTGATTTAAATCCGAATTACCTGGGAGAAACATTTGAAAGCAATGATGCAAAAACAATACATTATACCGTTTCGTCTCAGATATCAAATAATTGAATCATGGTCAAATAGAAATTTCAGGGAGAACACTGACGCTATTCGGGTCAAATTATATGGAACAATACTGGCTGTGTACCAGATATCGTCATATTTGTATGTGTATTTATGTAGGTTCTTTAATATAAATCAAAAACAGTTATATCTCAATATAAATATTTTTTGCCAGAAAAGAAGCTTACCCCGTTGCCGTAAATAATCTGTGTTTGCATTGTTTCTATTCTCGGTAAAAGTGGCACGTGACCATTACTTAAAGAAACTAACACGCCAAATAGACAATTACACTACAAAACCGTTTATCAAAACTCTGCCCATGTGTTCAGGTGATATAATAATGTATTTTTTTCCGATTAAAAGAATATGTTTCTTAACGGGTTCTAAAATACCCGTGACTGAGTATGCGTAAAATGAGTTTTGAGTTGATAACTCTTAATTCAATACGCTCCAGTTTTGGGGGTTGGCCCGGCAGTTTAAATTGAATTGAATGTTGTTTAACGGCTCATCAACACAGTACAGGTTATTTAGAGCCGCCCCAGAGAGAGGGGAAGGATACATAGGAATCCGGGAACCTGCCCTACTCTTATTATCGAATAGATTCCTATGGTTCTTTAACGTGCTTGGAGGATAGACCGATACACGGAACCGCCCAGTTTACGTCCCCATCCGACGGACGAGGCTAAGGAAAAGTGTCTTGCCCAAGAACACGCCGACGCAACACAGTGGCACCACGGAGAATTGAACCCGGGGCCTCCGGTTACAAATCCGCCGCGCTACCGACTGCGCCACGCCAGCCCTCTTAAAGCCGTTTATATTGTTACGAAATTTAGAAATCCCACCGCAGCCACCAGTGTTACGAAATTACGAAAGTTAGCAATCCCACCGCTACCACCAGTGTTAAAGAAATACGAACAGTTCGTAAGTTAGAAATAATACTTAAATGATATTTCCACACACATGTAATAATGGAAATCTGTTCCTTGTGGATGAGATGTATAAGGACGTAGCAAATATAAACAAGACTTTCACAAAGTTGATGACTTTTATTAAACGTTTGTAATATTTATCAAGTACTGTTCCAAATAATATGTCAGAGAAAATAATCCAAATATCAAAGTTCTTTTAAGTAAGAATAATTGCTTAAATCTCTGGAAAGTCACACTTAATCTCTGTAAAGTCACACTTTAAGTCTCTCTCTCTCTCTCTCTCTCTCTCTCTCTCTCTGTTCATAATGTACTTCTGACTGAAAACGCTGACCAAAAATCAAGAACCAAGCACCAAGCACAAAGAACCGAGAACCCCCGACTGAAGAATATTAGCCCTTTATATACTACCATAACCCATCTAGCCAGCGAGCTGATGAGCCAGTCAATGAACTAAATGCCCTCTTTCAAAAGCCAGCAAGTAGGTCGCACACCCATCATCCTAACACTTAAATGACATGAGCTTGCTGCATGGACAGCCAGCAAGTAGGTCGCACTGCCCCAACATCATTCAGATTAGATGACATTAACCTTGCTGCTTGAACAGCCAGCAAGTAGGTCGCACAGCATCAGCACATACACTAAATAACATCAGCTTGCAACATCCACGGCCATCTTCTTGTCTGGGATTTTTTTTGTAATTGTTGATGGATTTCCAAGTCAGTAGAGCATATTTCGGTAAACCAATGTTGCAGAAACGAAGAAAAATGTATGTATACCTGATCCAATCGCTGAGTGACATTTACGCAAGGACTATTAAAGAGTAAAAAACAAATTCCGAAAAAAATGAGTGCGAAATTAGTTTCCAGCCGTCTATTACATATATACATATACTATAACACTATTTCTTCTTCTCTCTATCCCTCTTCTCTCTCTCCTGTAGGGGTGTGGGGGTGTGGGGGCGGGGTGGGGAGGCTGTGACGGGAACACAATGTATTATCACAGGTCTGTGAAAGGCCTATAATACAACATGGGACATAAAATGTATGCACTACATCAAATGACATTTAATGTTCAGTTATACAAAAATATCGGCTTATAAACGTTCTATGAATTCGAATTATTTAAAAACGGTATTTTAATCTAAGCAGGTCTGAGTTTCTTCAATTTTATACAACCATTCAAAGCATTCCAAAGATGTGGAAGAAAGCATTTCAAAGACGCGAAAGGATGTAGAAGAGATCGATGTGGAAGAAAGCATTTGAAATAGGAAACAAACACGATATTGATGAATCACTGTAAAAAGAAATACAGAACATAGGAAATGCCAGTAAAGTTAAATATATAATAAGCAAACAAATTAATGTGACGCAGGATGGTTCTAATACTAATAAAATTATCATATCCTATTGATGTCTAAAATAATCTTTTTTTCGAGAGACATTTAAGTGTACAATAAAACACCTGTTTTGTTAAGTATTCTGTAAAAATGTAATGAGAAAATGTAACTGTTGTTTAATTGTGATGTTCATGACAAAAAGGCCATGTTTTTAATTTTGAATAAGCCATTAATAAGATCATATTATTAGGCCTGTGACAAGACCTACACTAAAATATGTCTCGGTTGTATGGTCTCCTTCACTGAAAAAACACACGCTATTTTTGCACTAGAAAATACACAACAAAGCTACCAAACAAGTCAAAGCAGCCTACAGAAGAGAGACTCAATACCAACACTTATTTATCGCCATGAAAGAGCATATATAATCCAACACTCAATTGCGTAACTGCATATACGATACAAGACGGAAAATATTGTTCTATAAAGCGGTAGACTGCCCCGTATTAAACCATATTTTATGTATGTATGTGTGTGTGGGTGAGTGTGTGTGGGGGGGGGGGGGGGATGGGGGGGGGGGGGGCGGGGTTGAGGGGCATGCACCGGGGCGGGGTTGAGGGGCATGCACCGACACCACCATAGATCTGTTCAAGTCTTCGGCTTTCATGCGTACAATTTATAAAAGCCTGGTTACGCCCTTGACATTACACATTTATGAATATATACCTAAATATGTTGGAGAACCGGCGCCTAGATGTTTGGATTTAAATTCTATATATATCTATTACCACTTGCTCTTCTGTGATAACATTCCTAAACCTTACATAATCTCTCTTTGTACAGAGCGACCATATTTGACAACAACGAATAAAACTGACTCAACATACGTGAACTTTTAAGTAAAGTTTTATTTTGTTTTTTAATTATACTTGCATTTTAAACCGACCATTGTTCTAAGGGAGAGCACAAGTTTACACTAGTATATTTATCGAACCGTTTGGGTTATCCCTCTTAGTTCTTTTTGTTGTTTGTTGTTGTGGTTGTTTTCGGCGGAATTCCCGTTTAGCATTTTTTCGTATCGCCCAGTGTTATGCCGTTGTTGAAAATACAATGTAGTTCTAGTGGTACATTAGCCTGGTTCCACGACCTTCCCATGTAGTTCTAGTGGTAGTTGCACGACCTTCCCATGTAGTTCTAGTGGTACATTAGCCTGGTTCCACGACCTTCCCATGTAGTTCTAGTGGTACATTAGCCAGGTTCCACGACCTTCCCATGTAGTTCTAGAGGTACATTAGCCTGGTTCCACGACCTTCCCATGTAGTTCTAGTGGTACATTAGCCTGGTTCCACGACCTTCCCATGAAGTAATAGTGGTGCATTAGGCCAAGAAAGAAAATAGTCGTGTTTCAGGTTGCCGACCGACCCTATATTTTGTCTCGACCCTAACCATTTTTTTCCTTGTTTCAAAAAAGAAAAAGAAAGCAAATCGCGATCTCTTGTGCCGTGATGATGACGATATTGTTTCCGTTCTGCGACTGGTGTATTTCGGTGTATCTCGAATGTTTACGCTTGTTTTTACCCGGGTATGGCTGCCACAGCAAAGCTTATGGGTGGTGGTGGTGGTGGTGGTGGTGGTGGTGGTGGTGGTGGTGTGTGTATGTGGGGGGGGGGGGGGGGGGGGGGGGTGAGCAAATTTAGAGAGTATTCAGTACAAGTAGATTCAGTACAAGTAGTATTCAGTACGCATACAAATATAGGTACATGCCTTCAAACTATGTTTTCTATGTAAATAAAAAAAACTGTTGAAATCCACAAAAATCGTAGGACATCATATTTAGCTATTATGATTGACCCCAAAACAGCAAAACGGTGAGATACAACCTTTAATACAGTTTTAAATGTCCTTTTATAACACATCTTCATAAAATGAGACGAATAAATAGCAAATTGGTTAATTTTTATGAAGAAATTCATGTTATATATTATTCAGTACTCGGGTCTAAATGAATGAGTATTCAGTACTCAGCTCTAAATTAGAGAGTATTCAGTACTCGGCGGGGTGTGGGGGGTGGGGGGGGGGGTGGGCGGGGGACACCCACGCATATGACCTTCATATGTTTAACATATTTAATACTTCCAGTTTTAGAATAGCAACATAGAGAGCTGTGAACATTGCATGTTTTATTGAAACAATATTCCAAACAAATGCATGTTTGTTCTGCTCTGTGACGTTTCTTTCCCATCTTCATGTGATGAGTTCAAAGTCCATTTTGGTGCAATTTTAAATTGTATATATTAATATATACATCCTTGAGGCCCTCAAAATCAGAGTTTATAATTATGTTTTCTGGTTGTAATTTCTACCTTCGTGTAGTAAAAGTAAATAATAATAATTACCTACCCTATATTTCTTAGCAGGAAACCTGAAACACGACTATTTTTTTTCTTGGCCTTAGCCTGGTTCCACGACATTCCCATGCGGGCAAAGAAACAGTGCGAGAAACAAACTGCGAGGTAAGGAAAAGAGGAATCATGATCTGCAAAGTCAACCTAAGACAATGACAATGACTTTAAATAACTTAATAAACATTAATATTGCCTTTAAAACAGCAACAATGTTATTGATACCACAGCATGGTTGAGATGTATGTACAAATCGTGGTTTGGTAGTTTGGCTATTAAAAGTCCCTATCTCGCCGTCATTACAACATATGTACACCGTTTCTAAACCTACTGACGACGATATTTAAATATAAATTACATATTTTGACTATTGGGATCAGTGTATATTGATTCACATTCGGGACACACGTGGGGAATATCGTATGGTTTAGTAATGAAAATCCAAACTCTATAGATAGCAAAATGATTTTAACCAGCCATGCCAAACCCCGAAACAGGAGCCTCGAATTAAGAGTTACCAACTCATAATTCATTTTACGCATATTTAGTATTTATTTTAAAAACGCGCGTGAATAAACCTATACTTTTAATCGGCACATATACATTATTGCATGACCTGAATACATGGATATAGTTTTGAAAAACTGTTTTGTAGTGTAACTTTGCCGTTATTGGCGGGTTAGTTTCTTTAAATAACTGTAGAAACTGCTTGTATAACGTTCGTGCCATAAACAAAGTAATAACACTCATACTCGCTATATTTGATCGTGACATATCGGTTAACTTATCGATTCCGTATAATCCTAAATGCTACTCTGATTTTTTAAAAAATGATTCTTATCTAATTACTAATAACTCAATTTAAGAAATTTTCTAAATATTTATTAACCTTAAGTAAGTAAGTAAGTAAATTGTTTATTATATAGTGACATGTGTACAAGTATCAGCATAATATTCAAATATATAACATGGGTATTTCACCCGGTACAATGGACCTATAAGTCACCTTTGCAAACTTTTCATATAATTCACGTGATATACTAAAGATATATACAAAAGTATATTATTTACAAAATCTACGCCCCGGATATCATACTCATATCAATTTAAGTGAAATATAAAATGCGGGAATATGAAACACAAGTATAATTATTGTAAATGGCAGTAAGATTAAATGTCAAGTCTTCATCCTCTCGATATAAGTCATCTGAGTTAATGACATGATATTTTATAGCATAATTATGTTAACTTGGTATGAACTGCATTATATATATAAGTAAAGTGTTTAATTTCCATACATGGTATTTCGTCTTCTGAGGAATGCTTTCACTAAATTCTAAGAAAGTTCTTAACTAGATATATGAGTTTGTCAGGTTCGTTCATAATGAATTGCAAATCAATTAATTGTTCATAAAATACGACTTCTTTTATATCATTATAGAAAGAACATTTAACTTAAAAACGGATCTCATTCTCAATTTGAGTGTCATTGCAAAATCTGCAAAGTCTTTGTCAGGAGGCTCTCCAAGGTAACGCACAAGTCTCTACCCTTAATGGTAGAACTACCGCACCTAAATTGAGCAAGCATCGATCGTTCATGTCTGCTCAAATTTAACAGTGTATATTGTTCACATTCAAAATGATCTTTAAGATAATGTTCTCGTCAATATGTCTACGCAGGGTTCTTATATAAGGACTCTGGTCTACGTGATATATAATTCGTGTGTTACATACGCTGAACATATACCGTTATCACGATACGTCAAACTAGCTGATACTAATTGTCTATTAAAACACGTTATCTAATTACCCAACAGATTTATCATTGGACATTGATCAGCTGTGATTTACACCTATCTGATGAGTTGACTATCCTAAATTCTCATGTACGTTTTAAGAGTATACGTCGGCTAAGTTCATACGCATAAACGAACACGACTCTGTCATTGCAAAGAACGCTTCAGAATTATTCGTGTACAATGTTGAGATCTTTGTTAATATTAGCCCTTGCTGGGCTATGCCTTTCACGTAAGTTGTTTACACATATTGTATAAGTAAGTAAGTAAGTAAGTAAATATTTTATTATAGTGACATGTGCATACAATATATATTACAAATAGTTATGTACACAAATTACAAGCACCCGGTCCATTGGACCTATAAGTCACCTGTACTGATAAAGTAATAACAGTACGTGAAGTAGAAGTACTTAAAATATGGCAAGTTCAATCAAATTTGCAATAGCTCAAACGAATATTATTTACAAACGCTAATCATTGTTGAAATGTGGTAATACAAAGTCATTACATGGATGATAATAAAGATGTATGTTACTAAAATAGTTATATAGTGAATTAATTCAGCTAGATATATATTTAAATGTTCATAATAGCAGCATTATTACGCAATTAACGGTATACAATTTACTCATGAATACATAACGGTACGCCTACGGATGTACGCTTTTACAATAAATTTTGCAGATTTTCTTGGGTAATCCTTTAATAAATGACACATTTTCAGTTCTGTGTTTAAAGAAATAAACTCATTTTGTCTTAAAATTTCACCGAAAACATTAGTCCTGATATCATTATATAAACAACAAGCCAGTAAAAAGTGTTTCTCATCTTCTATGGCCGCTGTATCACAGAATCTACAAGTCCGACTCTCAACAGGCTCCCCAACATATCTTCCAGTCTCTATTCTTAACGGTAATATCCCAGTTCTAAATTGACACAATAACGATCGTTCGTATTTTGACAGATTCATTGTCATATAGTCTTCGCATTTAAAATCCAGTTTAAAAAGTCGGTATGTTCTCAATTTGGCCATGTTTGATACATCACGTGACCACTTGTCTGTATAATGTTGGTTTATTAAGCTTTTTGTTACCGTTAAGTCGACTAATGCTTTTGATTCGAATTGGTCATTAATCCCCAAAGTTGTAAAGATTTGCTTAACATCACTAGACCAATTGTGTGTACACTTATCGAAGTCAAAATTAAACACCTGTTTCGTAAGTCTACCGTTATCCATTTTCATTAGCCTATTCCAATACCGGAAAATGCAAATCCATCTACGATACAGCGTCGGTTGCCAGCCGGAGTCTCCATACAGCGCCGGAAGAGGCGTGAATCTGTGTACGCCCATGAAGTATCGTAAGGCGCGGTTTTGTACATTATCGAGGGATTGGTACGTTTTTGCACCCCACACAGATGCACTATAATCCATTATCGGTGTAATGCAAGCGTTAAATAGTTTTTCGTACGACCGGAACCGGAAGTCTTTCATGCTGTGTATTTTGCTGATAATTCCACCCAGCGCCCGCCCTGCTCCTTTCGCAAGTGCCTCGCAATTACCACTAAAGTCGTTTCGCTCATCAAATATAACTCCTAGATAGCGGTACTGTGTAACAGTTTCAATCACATTATTTCCGACTCTGAAAACGTATTCTGTTCGTGGTGTTCTGCGATGCCGGAAATGCACTATTTTTGACTTGTTAGTGTTAACTATCACTCGCCATTTTTTACACCATTGATGTAACGTATTTAGCATGTTTTGTAATTTGTCTTCACTGTCCGAGACTAGCACAATATCGTCCGCATACATGAGAATGGAAACCTTAGCGTCTCCCATGGTGATACCAAGGTCAAGGTCATTGACCTCTTTCACAAGATCGTTGGCGAAAATGGAGAACAGTGTTGGGGATAAACAACAGCCTTGCTTAACCCCAGTATCACAGTTGAACCAGTCTGTAAGGTTGTCATTTATTCGGATACATGCTGTGGCACTTGTGTAAATATTCCGGATCGAATTATAAACTTTTCCGTCGATGTTATGGAGTAGCAGTTTATACAGGAGCATATCGCGGTCGATAAAATCAAAACATTTTTTAAGGTCGATGAATGAAGTGTATATAGAGTTATTGTTCCTAATTATGCTGTTCAATGTAAAAACGTGATCCTCACATGATCTCCCAGATCTAAAACCATTCTGTTCGTCCGCTAGTAAATGCTCATTATCAGGATAAATTGTTATCCTTTTATTTAAGAAAGCACTATACAGCTTACTAATACAAGACAATAAACTGATCCCACGATAGTTAAGCGGCATGCGTTTGTCAGAGTTCTGATCTTTGAGTATTGGGCAAATAATCGCTTTTCTCCATGATGATGGTATTAGGCTACTATCAAAGATTAATTGGAATAACTGTTGTAGTATTACTATGACCGCCGGGAATTTGAGTACGTCATACGGTATATTGTCGTGACCACAAGCCGAACCCGATCGAGCGTGCATAACGATTTTTGTTAACTCCTCAATACAAATATTCCGGTTCATTTGTTCATTGTTCACATATAAGGGATCCTGCATGTTCATTTCTAATAATTGTTTATGCAGTTTTATGCGGTTATAATGTAACTCGTCGAAATCGTCATTATTTCCACTATTATATAAATTATCAAAATCCGTTTTCCATCTCTCAAACACCATTTTCTCATTTCTGATTATACTTCCATTGTCCACAATTTCTATCGGTATAGATTTATCTTTCCTGGGGCCAAGGTTTTGTATTTTTCTCCAGAACTCTGTCGGATTCTTATTGGACATATCCTCTATTTCAATGGCTTGAGCCAGTCTGTATGCACGTTCCGACTGACGTAATAGTTTATCAAAGTTATTCCTGGCATTAATATAATCCGAGCGCAACATAGCTTTTTGACGGTTATTTCCCTTATATCTTAAAAATGAACGTTCATTGATCCGCATTATATCCCATAATTGCTGTAAATCGTCGCACCAATATGGTTTTGTCACTTTTCTGCGTTTACTAGTATTTTTGCTTGAATTAAATGTTGGTATATGGTTAACCATTTCGTCTGTGATAACGTCGCACAAATTACTGTATATCAAGTCTATATCGTTTTGATTCTCACGTGCACTTTCGATTTGCGTGATGATGGTAAGAATGGCTGCCGCCGCCCTGTCATTTTCCATGAATTCTTGAGGTATACAGCGCAATTTAAATCGTTTATTGTTAGAAGTGTTGTGGTTGCTAATTTCGCTGTTATTTATGTTGAAATCCGAACATTTATACTCAGTCACAAGCGCAGAATGGTCGGGTAACTTTGATCGTTGACCTAATAATCCTAGTAAATCATTGTCCGTCGCGATTTCTTGTGCCGTTAATACCCTGAAATCACTACATCTCACCATTGTCTCGTGCGGTACACACAAATAGTCCACGATCGCACGGCCTTTACTCGATATTGACGTATAATTATCACTGGGATAACGGCCATTCAAAACACAGCATTTTGCGTCATTCAAGAAGTCAATAAGCTCTTGGCCATGGCGGTTTCTAGTGTTATCCAATGTTTTGCGTGGGGGTATTGTGTCACAATAAAATATAGTATCTGATAATGACCCAATTCTCGCGTTAAAGTCTGCACCGATAAATAGGTCATCAATATCACTGTGAGCGTATATTTGGGTCAAAAGATGGGCAAAAAATGATTGTGCGTCCCGTCCTCGGGCTGAATTTTCTGGTGGTAAGTAGCAGGAATAAACAATAAAGTCCGACCCTGTACTGCGGTGCTCAAAACGCAAACCAAGTATCCCCTCAAAAGTTTTATCCACAACCGCGATTTGTATATTTGATGTAATAATAACATGTTTGTCCTTCCACTTATCTGAAAGCTATTTTATCAGTGTTAAAGCTGCGCACCGTCACTCCACCCATCAAAATCAGTGAAAAAAGTGTGTGTGCGTTCAGGGCTTTAATTATCAGCCCAGGTGCGTTGTATATGACGGGTAGATGGCTCTGTATTTGTGTCATTTGTTTTATGTGTTTGTTTGTTTGTTTGTATGTTGTTTTATCTCATATATGGTATATGGTTATATATGACGGCCGATTGTTTTGTGGTGGAGGCAGACCACCCACTTTTCCTGGGTAGAACCTTCCGTAAGAATCGACACTTTCTCTCTTACAAGTGTGTATGACGGTTAGTGGCTCTGTATTTGTGTAACACAGTGTGATCTATAGTCACCGGATCAATACGGGTTGGGGGTTCTCCTTTCAGCATTTCATACCATACAATAAATATACTGTGAAAACATAAAATCATGTTAATTCCATAGACGAGATACAAAGCCGTATATATTCAGGGTTTTGGTAAAGTGACATATATATGTCGAATAACAATGCTACGAAGTCATTTGTAAACAAAGTCGGTGATAAAAATAAAGCAACAATGTAACAATGTTCGGAACATACTGTAAATCGTTCTTGTTTCAATGAAAAGGGAGGTAATTTTAAAATTATGAAATTTGGAATGTTTTGTTTGAGAATAACATTATTTTTTTATCACATTTTAGCGTTTTTTATACAATGACAGAATGGGCAATTCTTGTCCATGCGACATAATATATGTGTTCAAAGCAATTAGTTTGTATAACGAATAATTTGTTTTTAATATATGGGAGGTAAATCTGATACTAAGGCTTCGAAAATAATAAAAAACTTTTTTTTTGGAAAGTCTCATCCTTACCTAGCATTGCTAATACATTCAAACAAATATATAAATGTTCATATGTTTAATCTATGTCCCTAAAATGTCGTGCTATTTTATTTTGTTCAGTATACTTAAAAGGGGATCCCTTGGAAGTAACGAAAACAACCAAGAGAAAACAGTAGCCACGCTTAGCATCTATTGTTGCATGTGTTGTTCTAGAATAAATCATTGTTACACCATATATATACATTGTTGTTGTTGTTGTTGTTGTTGTTGTTGTTGTTGTTGTTGTTGTTGTTGTTGTTGTTGTTGTTGTTGTTGTTGTTGTTGTTGTTTTTCGCTATAAATTTACATACTTTGTACGTCAAGAATATGTTTTGTTTTAATTTTAAGGAGCTTCTTGTAGAGAATACGATTGATATTGACGACTTTAATTCAAATACATCGTTATTGATATAACAAACAATATTACATTCTCTACCTTTTGTATTAATATAATGCTTTTATCTATTACAGAAAACGTGGAGAGAGTGAGGCAAAATTTTGAAGAAAAAATCAACAGTAGAATCGTACAGCAGATTAATTATGAGCTTCAAGCCAGTTACTTGTATCAAGCATATGTGAGTCTCCAGTTACATCAAGCTATGTAACCCTACGTCATTTCCGCCGCCCTACGTCATTTCCGCCGACGTTTAGAACAATTAACGTTCAAAGCAATTACTTTTACCTTTATTATGGTCATATACCACTATTGCATTTCCCATATGCTTATATTATTCAATCCCTATTTATAAATCACACCGGTTGGAGAAAAACCCAAACCTTTCTTTAATAATTATCTTAGATAAATTCATCTAATAACATATCTAATAACGCTTACATTTTAAATGTTTTCGTTTATTTCGATGCACATTTTTTTATATTTTTAATGTTTTCGTTTATTTCGATTCGCATTTTTATTCTTTCAGAGTCACTATTTCGGTCGTGCTGACGTAGCATTGCCCGGATTTGCTAAATGGTTTGAAAAAGCATCGATTGAGGAGCGCAGCCATGCTACAGGACTGATAGAGTACATCAACAAACGTGGCGGCTCCGTCTCACTGGGAGATGTGAAAGTACGTACTTTGCCGCCAACCGTTCCAAGGCGGTAGCCCTATTGTCAACCCTTTTATGTTTGTGATGTCATACCTTCTTTTCCATCATCTTTGTAATTATTGTTTGTTTCTGTGCGTGTTTTTGTTTGACTGTGGTCCTTGAATGCTACATTTCCTGGTCGACTTTAATCTAATTTTGTTAAACATGTTCAGTTTATACACAATACCTTAAAATTAATTTACGGCGAAAAAGACAAGTGCTCAATTTTTCGAAATAGAAGGACGTTGGAGTTGAAACGATTTTTTTTTATAAAGAATTAATTCCAATATTCTATAACATACAACTTTTACAAAAAGAAACGAAACTATTGTATTAGTATATTGATTGTTTCCCTTTTGCTGCCGCAGTCGAAAGCTGATTTTACGACCAGCGTAGACCCAGATCAACATGCATACTATGTGTAGTTTGATCAGGTTTACATTGTTCGCCACTTAGAATGTTATCCGGAACACTATTTATATAAAATTTATCCGGAAGGTTTGATTTCAAATTTTAGCAGACGACATTTCAAATTTGGCGGCGAAAGGGTTAATGTTACGTTATACTTCTCCGTTTTTACGACAACAAAAACTGCGTCGTTTATGATAGGAGAAAATTCGTTCGTTTGAACCAGTTCTAAAATATCGTGTTGTGTTATTTATTTTCAGTATAACGACCTCTGTACTATCATCAGTGATGCTCTGACAAGAATGCCTGAGTTGGGTAGAGATAAAGCTTGCGTAAGTATCTATATAAACAGAGCAGGCATGTCAGAAACTCTTAGACACATGAACTGTCATGAATTGCGTTGTTTCCAATAGGAGTTTTTTCTTGCATTTGTTAGAACAAATTATACTATGTTCTTAAGTAAATATAACAGATTGCGCATGGGATCGTCTTAATAGGTCATACCTATAACTTGTATGTACATATCTTTAATAGGTCATAACTAGACTAACCCGTTTTCTCATGTGATTATCTTTAATAAGACACACTAGTTTTCTCTTGTGATTATCTTCAACAAGACACACCCGTTTTTCATGTGATTATCTTCAACAAGACACATCAGTTTTTCATGTGATTATCTTTAATAAGACACGCCAGTTTTTCATGTGATTATCTTCAACAAGACACCAGTTTTTCATGTGATTATCTTCAACAAGACACATCCGTTTTTCGTGTGATTATCTTTAATAAGACACACCAGTTTTTCATGTGATTATCTTTAATCAGACACACCAGTTTTACATGTGATTATCTTTAATAAGCACACCAGTTTTCATGTGATTATCTTTAATAAGACACCACTTTTCTCTTGTGATTATCTTCAACAAGACACACCAGTTTTTCATGTGATTATCTTTAATAAGACACACCAGTTTTTCATGTGATTATCTTTAATAAGACACACCAGTTTTTCATGTTCTTATCTTCAACAAGACACATCCGTTTTTCATGTGATTATCTTCAACAAGACACACCAGTTTTCTCGTGTTCTTATCTTTTAAAAGATACATTATTTATCATATAATAAGACATAACATGACATTGATACTTAAAAAGGAAGTTATAAATATACTTATACATATACTGTTTATGAACTTGCCATTTATTCCAGATTTGCTTCATGATGTCGTACAGGAAAGAAAAAGCTACAAACGATGAATGCAGTGTAAGTTTCGGTTACCGTATTTGTTTCGAGCCCGCTTGATCAGAGCTCGACTTGGTTATCACTTTGGCGTCCTACCCTACGTCCATGGGAGCATTCGGTCTTGGTTTTTAAACAACTCACCTATTTTGCGCAAGATATTTTTTCTCCCAAGTTATAAATCACGTACGTCTGCATCTTACTACCTTTACGATGGACATAGATAAAACTGTATCAGTATGTTCCTGTCAGTGATATACATGCCAAATTCTTGTCGATATGATCTGTTTTATTACGTCCGATGTTTGAATCTACGGTGGTTACGACATGCTGATCTTTGCCATCTAATGTTACTAAAAGTCAGCCGAACAGTGGTTTATAAAAAAAGTATCCCAAACCATTAATACATTTATTTCACCGTTTGTAATAATATCACGCGCAGTTGTCATGAAATGATGATACATCTTATGTGTCTCACTAAGTCCGGTCCTGTTGAGATAGATATGTTGAGATGCATTTCAGAATTTGAATAAATGTTCATAGGTGCATATCTGATAGAAATTTATTAGTAAACTACAACGTCACATTTCATGAGAGGCTCTCTCACACGTTGTGTATGAATCTTTACATAACCTGTTTTTTATTGAAATCTTTCTCAGCTGTTTTAGTAATGCTAAGCTTTCTCGTTTATTTACTGTACATGTACCATTATGAAGCAGTTTCACCTGTTTAGATGTGAAGTATTCACACTTTTATTTCGTGTTAAGCTTTCTCGTTTATTTGTCATACACGTAGTATCACGACACCATAGAGAAGCATCATCATATTTATCACCTGAGAACCTTTCTCATGTGAACGTCATACGTGACTTTCTCAACGTTTATTGTGAAACGTTCTCACATGTACTTATTACATTGTGCAGGTTGATAGGGCCAACTGGAAAAACGGATTGTGGGCAATGCAAGATACACTTGTCCTGGAGAGATTTGTCAACGATCAGCTGCTTAAATTGCACAGTGAAGCCGAATCTGACCCACATGTAAGTTTTATGTTTGCTACCGCAACTGCTGCTGATGCTGCAATAGGTATAAAAGGCGTCGTAATCTATCCGAACCAGGGTTTAATCATCGACATATTGTGTTTTTCAGTAATTTTGATTGTTATTTTTTTCAGATTTTCCTAATAAGGTTACCGTCAGTTAATATGTTATTGAAATGTTCTGGTGTACCACGTGCTTGTAGGAAAATACGACCCCATCAGCTATCTTGATAGCAGTATTATCACAATTTGAAAGGGCAGTTTTCTTATTTACTACGTTGTTATTCGGAGATTCTTTCAATACATATTTTTCTTTTTAATTACATTCACAGTTTAAAAATGTTATATAATACTACTAATACTACTACTACTACTACTACTACTACTACTGCTGTTTCTTCTACTACTACTAGTACTACTGCTACTACTATTAGTAGTAGTAATAGTACTACCATTACTACTTCTACTACTACTGCTACTACTACTAATAATAATAATAATAATAATAGTAATAATAATAGTTATAATAATAATTATAATAACTAGTGTCGTTTGAACTCCAACTGAGCCATTACAAAGTCAAAGTTTTTTGTTTTTTTTAGCAAACAACTATTTAAATAGTTCAAGTAATAAAATGTTATAAACAATTTTAACGTGTATTGCCGTAGACATTAGAACTTCCAAAATCCATTACATGGTTTGTTATGCTTACATCCATTTGCTCAAGTGTTACTAACATACTTATTTGAATTCTTTATTTCAGTTTTCCCACATATTGGAGCATGACTACTTAGACGAACAAGTAGAATCGATCAAAACTGTCGGCGATTTCGTCAGAAAGCTAGAACGCGTCGGAGACGGTCTTGGAGAATATATGTTTGATAAGGAGGAGCTCTAAAAAGACAAAATGATATTTAAAATCAGTATGATACATGGTGTTCCTTTGCGTGACAATGTGAAGATATTACTATGTATCTGCTTGTGAATAAACAATGGATTGATAACACGCTTAATGGTTAAAAATTAAACTATTGTTTCTTGTTCTTTATTTGTGTATATTTACAATAGTTTCGCGTTCACCACTCGAATTGTAACGTAATTATCTGACTTTTAAAAAAGTACATTGTACATTTTTATAAAAATACAAAGGTTAGCAAATATGTAAAGAAAAACATAACAATAAAAGTTTTGCTAAAATTGTTTTAACTCTTGTGTGTTTTACCTCCTGCGTTTGTTATGCTTACCGTACCTTTTGTATTTGAAACGTTGTTAAACTGCCTTCTATACTCAATTTGTAGATAAGGCATACTCATATAAACAGAAAAAATACTATCTTGAATGAGGATCTGACCAAATAAAAAAGATAACATTTTAGACACAGTTAATGTTTGATTAGTATTATAACATAATGGCATTACTACCCATGTTCTTACTAGCTGTTTAAACGATGTTCTAATTGATGAAACCAAGATTGCGTTTATATTAATCCCACGTTCATGCATGAAAAAAGTAACACGTTAGTACGGTCATAACATTCTCTAACACTTCTAACGTCATTAGCATGTTTGTATTTACAGTGATTGCATTGCTTTAAAACCGTACACATGACGTTGATTTCACTAAGACAGGATAATAGCGAGGTTGTGTACACATAAAACTGTCCAAGTCGGTAACCCTGTCTTCACCACTCTTTGTGTTGTGTAGTGTCCTTTTTATTGTAAATTTAATCTGCTCTTTGTCTGTGGTGCGACTGACATCGTGATGCGCTTGGGTGCTGTGATTTCTACAGAAACACTTTTTCAATTTTTCAAAAAGGTATACACATGCATGGGTTTTTCTTGCATTAGTAAATGTGTTGTGCCTTATAGCCAAACTATTTATTGTCTTATGTTACATGGGTTTCTCAATCTGAAAATGCCGTTTTTAATTGAAAGGTTAGACTAATAAGGATACAATTTGGTTTTAGAGAGTTTATGTATGTGAAAACTTCGCCGTATCTAACATAAAGTTCTTCGGACTGCAACGTCTGCACAATTTGCTGCGGAGTCAACAGCCGAGGTTTGCTTTTAAAACAGACCATTTAATAGTGTGTTTTAAATTGAATTCTGAGTATTTGACGGAGGCAAGAAGTGTGTCATTCACAGAACGCAACCGTTCGAAACAATTATTTTAAGGACCTATTTCTCAACGCTATCTGGCCTGGAATTCACCAACCATTCTTCGAACTGTTCTTAGACTTGAGTTCAATTACTCAGATTTCGTTCACAAAAAAACCCACGACCTTCAAAGATAAATAATCGTATGGAGTTGCTATTTTTAGTATTTATTTTTATTATACATAGTTAGGAACGTTTATTCTTTAATTATTCTCAAGACAAGTTGGTCAATTCAAGGCCAGGCCTTGAATTCACCAACCATTATTGAGATTATTCTTACACTTAAGCCCAAGTACGCTAGTTTCAATCACAAATATTTCTATAAGTTTTAAATATAAACATTCATTTCAAGCTGCTATGTATAAGTATGATAAATACTAATAAATAGCAACTTCATACGATTGTTTATCTTTGAAGGTCATGGACATATTTGTGAACGAAATCTGAGTACTTGGGCTTAAGTGTGAGATTATTCTCAAGGCTGGTTGGTCAGTCCAAGGCCAGGTCATTGAACAGCTTGAAAAACTTGCTTATTTACTACAAGCAAGCTACAAGACCGCTTAGCTCAGGTATATAAATTAATCCCTATAATAGTTTTTTCTTTGTTTAGCATTGAAATTTTCGAAGGTATGCAATACTTTGTGTTTTACTTTAATTTATGAAGATATACAAATTCTCCACCCTCCTTCGAAACTGGTTCTCAATTAACATATTTGTATTTACCGCTTTGTAAGGATGTATCGTTCACCTAACACATATTTAGCTCAGCATACATTTAACCTTACAAAGCATGCGTACGATGGAACTTACTACCTGATGGTGTATACAAAATAAGTATAAAAGTCGAACAGGAAATGCGGCTTTCACAGAACACAATAAACCACCCATAAAACACGCCAAACGACAAATATGACAAATGTAAAGGCATATGACGTCACAAACACAAAGAAGTTTGACAATAGAGCTACCGCCTTGGAACGGTCAGTGGCAAAAAAAGCCCGCTGGGGGTTTAAACCGGGTTCTAGGGTGCACCAAACCTCACACTTTCCCTGCTGTCATCCCAATAAAACGGGACAGTGTAAATAAAGAAATCCCCGTCATGAACTATTCTCTAACCAACCAGGCAGCATTAATATGCAATATAAGTAAAACACAAAGATACTCGTGTATATATAAATACAAAAAATAACACAATAGCCTAGACAGCCACAAAAAAGGTACTCAGTGACTTGGCAGAAGCCAGAGCAACACAATAATAAACCATTGAGGGCACGACAAGACAAGATTGCAGACAAACATCAAACGTCACCGTCCTTTTGGACTTCAGGTAGACGTCATCATAGGGTCCACAGCCTGTCCTTCATCACACAATAAAAGAGAAAAGCATAGTGGCGAACTGTAAAGGGCCCACCACAAAGCATGCAGTGCGATGCAAAATGAAAGGGTCATAATTAACTTCTTTGATAAACCTTATAACCCGTTTAACAAAGATTGTAGGAACGTGATCATGAACAAGGATTTTTCGAAGTTTGAAAATCACGTCACCATAGAAGTCAGATTGCGATAGTCCTTGTCACAGAAGAGTTCTTAAATTACTTTTATATTTGGAAAGAAGATCAGGGTTACGATAATACAATTTTGCAAAGGTTTTACAAAGTTAATGGTAACGGTAGCCCTGATGGAGTAGCTTTTTAGTTATACAAAGATTACGAATATTAAAGTCCTCAACTCGAGTACAAGCTCTAGAAAAACGAATAAGTTGAGACACATACACCCCATAAGAAGTTTCTCGTGGAACATCCCAATCCAAGTGGGGATAATTAACAATGTCAAAATTAAAGGCATATTCCCAAATTAGTCATTTGCATTTCCAAAGTTTAAGAATCATCTAACATAAACAACATAATGTGTTAAAGAACATGTTAAAAATATATTTTAGAAGTAAAAGTCACAGTATGTTGGAATGCATGCATGTGTAATGGCAAACACACTCCCATTGAGGGATCATGGCCTATACAGTGTGTTGGAAAAGACAAACATAATTGTGATGACAATAGGGTAGGAGTGAATGGACATGGTTTAAAACACAGCGGCCTTTTTACCACTGGCCATTTCAATGCATACCCCTTGTTGGCATCCCGTTTATGCTTGCGGTGTCGCACATTTAAATCCGAATTTTTAAAGAAAAATCGGATATACTGTGGTCGGTCGAGTCCTTCCATTCGTACGTTCGTCACTCGTTTTTGTTTGTAACCTGAACTCCTACTTCATTAGTTGTTCATATTTGGCCCCGTAGTTAATTAGGATGTTAACGAATATTTTGAATCCAGGGTGGGACACCCAGGGGCCAGAGGTCAAGATCGAAATGACAAATTCACCAAAATGAACATTAAATCCGTGTTCAGAATTGTTAATGACATGTCTTACTCGCTTTAAGTCATGATATACGCCTACAATATGAAACGAGTTTGCGATTTAATGTAAGAATCTACCTCATCGGGAGTATATTTTTTATTGTTTTCTCGTAAGGTAACCTAACATCTACTACATAAATTGAAATAGGGGTTCATAATGGCACTGTGGTTGATTAAATGTGTAGATAACAACGAAGGTTTAGAATCCAGGGACTGACCCATGGGGCCAGAGGTCAAGCTCAAATTGAGCAAAATGAACATTAATCCAGCGATTTTAAATACTTTTCAATGAGATTCTTACAGGATATAAGTAATGACATACGCATACAATATGAAACGGGTTTTGCGATTTTATGTACGGATCCACCTCCATGAGGGCCCAGACTTGTGGTCATATGGGGTCAACATGCATTTTTATTGTGAGTTGTTCTCGTAGTATAAACTCATTCTAGATCATGTAAAGCCCAGTGGTTTCAATAAACGTTCTTTTCAATCTTGTTTTTTCTTGTAACCTAAACTCAACCGCCATTTAAATGAGGATGTTTGACACAGTGGTCGTCTAGGATGTGAGCATGATAATGCAGAGCAGATATTTGCGATGCCCCCACCCCCACACCACTCCATTTTCGATTATTTTTTTTGTGGAATGTGTTCTGTGAATGCTACATTTCCTGTTCGACTTTTGTATCAACATAGATGCCTTATTTATTAACAAATATGAAGATACGTCTAAAGTTTATCAATGCACACTCATGTCACACATGAACTGTGACTGGTTTATCAATGAACACTTGTGTTACACATGAACTGTGACTGGTTTATCAATGCACACTCACGTCACACATGTACTGTGACTGGTTTATCAATGCACACTTGTGTTACACACTTGAACTGTGACTGGTTTATCAATGCACTCTCATGTCACACATGAACTGTGACTGGTTTATCAATGTACACTCATGTCACACATGAACTGTGACTGGTTAATCAATGCACACTCATGTCACACATGAACTGTGACTGGTTTATCAATGCACACTCGTGTCACACATGAACTGTGACTGGTTTATCAATGCACTCTCATGTCACACATTAACTGTGACTGGTTTATCAATGTACACTCATGTCACACATGAACTGTGACTGGTTTATCAATGCACTCTCATGTCACACATGCACTTTGACTGGTTTATCAATGTACACTCATGTCATACATGAACTGTGACTGGTTTATCAATGCGTACTCGTGTTACACATGAACTGCGACTGGTTTATCAATGCACACTCGTGTCACACATGAACTGTGACTGGTTTATCAATGCGCACTCGTGTCACACATGAACTGTGACTGGTTTATCAATGCAAACTCATGTCACGCATGAACTGTGATTGGTTTTTTTATTAAATTATTGCCACTATATCATGCCTTTTATCAATGTATCTAAGATGCATTTCTGGCTCATGTTGTCCAGTTGGTTTAAACAAACACAACACAACACGTACAAGTGAAATACATTGACTAGTTATAATTTGTTCTGACGCGTAAAAAAAACCCTATATAATTTATAAACACCAAAATAAGTCAATCTTGCAATTATGTACACACTTACCATACCTAATACAATACACTAATTGCATCGATTACATTACAATTATAAACTTGTTCTTTATTCGATGAAACCGAATATCGACGGAATTGTTTTCTCTGAGCAGGTGCTTTTTTAATTATCTAATTCAAACACTCTAACTTTGGAATTTAAATCTACCTGTCACTTGAAATAAGACATCATTGAATAGAACAATGTTCTTCTCGCGTTGAGAGTTGCATTTTATTTTATAAAGCAAATAGTTATAGTTTTTCAATCATATGGAACTAATGTGTTATCATAAAACAAATATGGGTATATACCAGTAACTAAGGTCCATGTATGATATGTTGAACTTGTAGTTAAAAACAAAAACGTTGTTTGAATAAAATGTAAAATGAAGTGAAACCGAGTTATCACATACTATGGATTGAATGAGACGCTGCTTAAAACTGTTAATCTAATTCCAACCTGTTGATAACACGGACTCTTGCTTGCATTCACATACTAAAATGTGTGACGTTTGACTTACATTCAATCCGGATTAAGTAATTAAGGTTTTAATTTATTTAATTCACTAGAAAATATGCATACAACAGTTAATCTAATTCCAAAGCGTAGATAATATGAACTCATAATGCATATGTATGGACTTATTTATTTAATTAACTGAGACATGTGTAAATTTAAATATACCGAATAACTTGCTAAAAATACGTTAAGATGGAGAGACCAAAGCTGTCTGCCAAAATGTCTCCGCTGACGGTTGGCAGGGGCACAATTCTGCATTATGACGACATCGAACGCATGGAGCTTCACCTAGACCCACGTGACTATACCAGCCTCGTTACTCAACGCACCAGACCGAACGACATGTTTACTGTAATAAGCAAGTATAGGGAAGATCAGAGGAACGCTGAGCATGCGCACGTGAGTAAGAAAGACGTGTCACACAAAGGTGTACAGGCGTCACTTCCTAAGACATATATCACGAAATCGGGATCTTTATTCCTGTATAGCGATAGCAAGGTGATGAAAGATAACCAAGAACAATTTCCGAAGTTCAGTAATGCGAAGGAAATAGAAGTGCAAGGACAGTCAGTGTCACCCAGACGTGAAGTGTATCCAACATGGGGAAAACTTTTATCACCCCGCCAAACTGGTTCTGCCTCACCAAGGTTTTTAAAAGGTATAACATGTTTAATTTATTAATTAACCAAAAAAACTGCTATATCTGCATTCTCCACTTATTCAATAGGATACGTATTCGTTATATGTATAGGCATTCTGGAATCAATCTAGTTACAGGTGAAGATATTTGGTTGGTTGAATGGTGTTTTATGTCATATTCAGCACATTTTAGGCTTTACGTAATATGTACATGACGGTCTATTTTCAGTGGTGGAAGCAGACAATCCACTTTGCCTGTGTAGAAATAGTACTGTATCCTTTCCGCATCCGTAAAATCGACATTTCTCACTTACAAATCTTAGTGGGATTCGAACCCGCAGCGGTGAGAGGCGAGAGGAAGACAGGGGGTAAACTCTCTTGAAATATGTTTGACACTGAGCGTTCCAAAGCAAAGCACTGTCATACATTTTTAGTTTACTGGTTTATGAAATGTGATTTTATCTTATTAATAACAACGCTTAATGCAATATAATCCGTGATCGTGATGATAAAGCGATTGACTGTTGAAATAATTGCTTAGGGAGCTACGCATATGTCGGTATGGAAATATACTTCAATAGTAGCTTTGATGATTCTTATATTAATTTTATTATCAGTACTGTAGTTGGTCGGGTTCACACCCACGTGTACTGCGTCTGCCTCTAGTTGTTTTACGTACCCTGTATGCCCTTATATGTTCATGTAACTGTCATATTAGTTTGTTTGACTCACTCACTCAAGGAAACGTGACGATTTACTGTTACTGCGGCAGTAACGGATCTTGACTTAATATGCTGAACAATGCAGATTCGTGCAAATCATATATTTCAATGATTTCGTTTCATATATCTATTGGTCAGACTAGATAAACAACTGTTGTTTTTACCCGTTTACATAATTATATCAGGCTGTCCGGCAAACCGTGAAAGTAGCTGGGTAACAACAGTGCCGAAAATGGTCCTATAAATACCACAGCACCCAAAAACGCAAATGCACCCGATGTCCGCTCTGTAACGCAAACTAAATCACAGGAGCAAATTCTAAAATGCATTATTCTAGATGTGTTATTTTTACATTTCAGGCAATACATCAAAACGTTACAATCGCCAGTATATAAAAGGCAACAGTAGAACAAGTTTGCATATTCCTTACACGACAAATTACGCCATAACGCCGGTAAAATTGATCAATGTCGCCAACGAGGCGGACCTTGACACTGTGAAAGAACTGTCGGATGCAATTCTAGCATATAGGGAACACGTGCCTACCGAGCAGGACAAATACATGAAAATGATGAAACAAACTTGGAGAGGTAGGTCCAGCATGGATCTCCAACATGGAGTTGGGCGTCAGCAAGATATTTTCCCAGGAAACAAACACAGCCTGTCAAAATGGACACACGAGTGGATTGAAAAACAGACGACGATGTTAGAGGATGATAATCAGCCTTTGAGTGCACGCTCAGAGAGGAAAGACCCGACTATCGTATTACTTGAACGCGCAAGGACAACACTGAATCTCACGAGCAGGGGGATGTATGCACGCGCTCCTACCAACACGCCTATGTCCGATACACAATTTCATGGAAAACTAGGTATGAGGTCAAAGTAACGCGTTTCTTCAGAAACACCACTGCATGTGGTAAGATCGTCAAGCGTACTGACAAAGTCATCAGATAATTAAAAACCTTAACAGAGAAAGGACAGTTGAGAGCAGTGAAAAATCACAACTGATAAGGGATATGTACTTGGTTGCTATTTAGTTTTTTCAGTTACTTTTGTAGTAATGACTCAGTTTTGATATATTCTTTAAGGATTCATCGTTATCTCGTTGTACATTTTGTAAGATTTATTTAATCTTATTATTTTTCTCATTCAGAATAAATGTGTTTTATTTGTTCAGTCTTTCTCTAAAACTGTTAAGTGTCACGTGTACATTAACATGTGTGGTACGAGACTGCAACACTCTCTATGTTTGTATGATGCTAGGACGAATAAAAACTTTCTGAATCCAAGTCTTATTCACGTGGAATAAACACTTATGAGTTCACGTGGAATAAACACTTATGAGTTCACGTGGAATAAACACTCATGAGGCATGGATTTAGAAAAAATAATAAATACAACTCTAAATTTAAACCCTGTCGAAAGATGGTCAACATGATTTGGAGTGGTCCCATGAAGGTATTGGTCCAATGCTTGGAATAACACGGAGCAACACGTCATCTGAGTTGTCAAATAATTAATACCCTATTCTATCACAAACTTATTCGTAATTAACGTTTGATGTATGGGTAATTTTAACGTTTATTCATCCTATTATCCTCGCTGTATCGCATTGGGCATTTCAGAGAGCAGTCATCAGTTTCAGGTATGAAATTATTTTTCAAGTATTTCGAAAATTAATCCAAATTCGGTCCTAGCTGGGACAAACGCACGATCCCTGGATAACTAAACCGATGTGCTAACCATTACCCCACGGCGACACCCATCACACATCGCTGTATTTTCATTCACTTGTCGAGTATAAGCACATAACATCAAGTACTTTAATCGACACACGGCGATTTTGAAGTTTTTATCGGCTTTACAATAAGCACTTATCATCAATTCAGCGTTCATTTTACTTTAAACCTGACTGTATGTACAAAAGGTAATACATGAATACAATTTTGAGTGTTCAGTTTATTTCATTATCCTACAAAAGGATTAAATATATTATTGGTGTAATATATTCAGCAATTTGTTATATGCAAACACATGAAGCTTCGAACTATTGAAATACTCAAATAATTATCAATAGTGTTTTGCAAATATGCAAGTTATGTAGAAAAACAAAAGTCAAGATTGTCCTGTGCCCCTTTAAAACAATCTTTATAATGTACCTTCGATTAAAGCATTAATCATTTGCAGCAAACTTTGTATTCTTAAGTGAATTATACTATTCAGCACTTTCTATCTTAAATATGCATGTGTTACAAAGGAGCATTTATTATTGCATATACATATGACATTAACTATTGAAAAGGGTATCTTTGTGAAGCAAACGAACACAAACAAGAGATAAAAGAAGTAGTCTCGGTTGTATTGAGTCTGTTCATGAGACATAATGAAAAGGGCAACACTATCCATACAACACCTCCTAGCACCGGCTTAAGCTGTATTATTTTAAAGCCACACTGATCTGATTGGGCTTGAAGATTCCAATGGATCAGTAATACCACTACGGTAGCTTCTATCGTATTTCTATGCAGGCCCGTAGCTACTCTAAGGCACACCGAGGACACCGCGGGAATGTACATAAAATTCAGGAAATTGCATGTAAAAAAGCATGTGGTTGTGTGGGTGGGAGCCGGAATAAATGCCACCGGACCTCCATATTAAAGGATTGACCTCGGTTACATTTCAGGGCTGGCTACGGGCCTGTTTTGGGTCACAAACATAAGAGACAGAAAGTATGGTAAGGACATTAAGAACTTTCATACTTTTTATTGTATTTATTAATTCATACGTTTTTCACATCAAGTACAGCAAGCTCAATATACAACACATGCAACAGAGTTTCTTGCGATGTTCATAGTGTGTTAAGCAGAATGGATCATTGGAGAATCCTCTTCTTTTCTTTTTTTTCCTTTGTTTGCTGTTTATAGAAATAAATGTACTTTACACTAATGGTTTACTTTTTATGTGTTTCCTGTTGGTGTATATCGCTCATGCCTAGTTTAAAATATCTCGTTATATTCAACGATATATCACCGCAATATTTGAAACGTTACGAGAGTAATCAAGGCAAGGCGAAAGATTTCAGTTGTGTAACTATTTTCGAATTGTATTGGTATTAAAATAGAAATAGAACATCGTTTATGCTGAATTATCTTGTAATATATCACGGTTTGGAGTTCATTTGTAAACAAAAATTGCATGAGCCCGAAGCAAGGGGCTAAACATATTAAATTTGATCCCTGTACATTTCAACAAGATGGTCAATCAGTAAAAGATATAATGTATCACAGGTAAACACGTAGCTGTTAAACGTTTTTGAACGTTTACAAGTTTTTATCAAACATGTATTCTCCCAAACCATAGCCTTCTCCCTTCATTTTCTCCAACACTGCTAGATGGTCTGCTATATGCTTTATAAGTTCTACTTTTGGCTCTATGAATTTGTCTTCCACTATATGCTTCAACTGTAATAAAGTAATGTACATCACTGTTATCGTAATTATATACGGGATATTATGTTGGAATTATTCATATTTCATTGAAAATAAATACCGAAAAGAGATCCCTTGGAAGCAACGAACACAAACAAGACAGCAAAGTAGCACATGCATTGTTAGTGCGTCTGTTCATAATAAGTAACGTAAGATACTATATAATATGTGCCTGCGATCAGCAAATATCTAGGTAAAATAATGAACAGCACAATCGCACACACGACCAGAGGCACTTCATTTTGAACTCGATATTATCAAATTTGAAAGAATACAACACCCACCTGATACAGATGGACTTTCCAGTATTCTGACGCATAAAATCGAATTTAAGACGCCGCAAATTGACAACTATCCTGTCAGGATTGTCATACAGTGTTAAGATCGGATTGGTATCAGGATGTTTTAGAAAGATGGGTAGACAGTAAATACAAATGTATTTAATCAAATTGAATATATTTTGCAAAAATTAGAAATTAACGCTGTAAGAAATTTGAAAAAACGTGAGTCGGTTATGTCGGTTATATCAATGGAAAATTATAAACTAAACAGTGTCAGTAATTTATTTATCGAATGACCCTAGGTCAATAAAGATCTAGCGATGAAAACACAAATCGGTGTCCGACATATCTAGTTGATAGAAAATGTTCATGTCTGGAACTTAAAAACTTACATGCGCGTCATGTACGTTGGAAGCAACCTCATGAAGCTTTAATAGTTTTTGGTTCATCGTTCGTTCGAGTTCAAGCGCATGCGCTAAGGCTTCAACTCCATCCACCCAGCGAGAGGCACCTGGTCTCTGGAAATATACATATTTGATAGGAATAAATGTTGACTACAACATGTGGACCCAATGAAACCTTTTTTCGTTTAGCGATACGACATTGCAAGAAATATGTTGCTTTATGGTATTAATTTTCTTATGGTAATGTTCCAGAAGTTTGATTTGATCACCAATATTCACTAAAGGCATTGGTTATCTTCATATTTTTGACCCGTACTTTGTTTTTTGTTTGTTTTTTCTTCTGATTTTTTCCTTTATAAAACAGTTGATCCATTAATAATAAAGCGGCGTTTAATTAGGGAACAATCCTTTTCGAACCATTTACATAGTTGAAATGACTTTGTCCAAGAGTCTAAGTACACTATCATGAATGTTTCCAAATCCCATTACAAGTATGTTGTTTATATAGCTTGTATTAGCTAGCCATGCATGCCCTATGTAACTAGGGAAAATCAAAACAGTAACAACCTTACCTTTACATCTCTGAATCCGACATGGCCTCCTCGCTTGTTGATGTAGTCGACGAGAAGGTTGACATTAGCCATCTCTCTATCTGAGGCAGCCCGGAAATATTTAGCAAATCCGGGAAGAGCAACGTCAGCACGACTGAAGTAACTGGCCTGTAAACAGTGTATGCTTTTTGATAAATGAAGTTAAATGCCTAAAGCAGTAAGTGTTATTTACCAAATATTTAATACGATTAATTCCAAGCTTATTAGGGATATACAATGGAATGAATTGTCCTAACGCACATACTACTAGAAACAAATATTTAAAAGGCAACACAAATCAGTGCAGTTCCAATTGGACACACACATTTGATAGCTTGGTCGTCAGATTTCAAGCAGCATTTGAATGATGGGTCAGAAAAAAAAACCCGAACATGTTTTCGGTAACTTCTTATTAATTTAAACAAGGGCATTATTGTACTAACACTGTTTTTGCCAACTTCACTAACCCTATAGTCTGATAATACAAATATAGTAATGTAATTAGTATACACTCAATAATCAAATGAATTGAGCTAGTTTATAGTTGCAAAAAACAACAAAGAAAGTGTACCGCCGTATGCAAATATCTGATAATTAGAACAAATCCGTCTTACCTATTTTTAAAACCCAAAGACCAAGATATCGTACTGTAAATATTTCTCAGTACCTAGTATGAATCACATTGTTTGTGGTCCGGGAACTGTTTTTTGAGATATAATCAAGCAACCGTATATTAATCGTTCATTACGTGGTCCGAGTATTAACTTTAATACCCCATCCAACCCCTTCTCCAAGAAGGGAAAACCTTAATTTCGGCTTAAAAATTGTGCATATTGTAAAATTAAAACATTTAATAGGTAATTTTAAACAGTTAGTCGCATTTTGCAGTAAAACATGTTTTAAAACGTGCTTTATTGTCGAAATATCCGTTATAAAATCCTGCTATTATAAGCTTTCCCATCGCTAAAATGGAATTAAGACGGGACCACGTAATGTCGAAGGCATAATCGCAGTTGTCAACCCTTTTATGTTTGTAGTGTCGCATACTTTGCTTCTATTAATCCTTGTAGTTGTTGCTTGTTTTGAATGCGTGTTTTTGTAAGGCTTATGGTTTACTTATATTGCCTATTAATGCTGCCTTGTTGGTTAGAGAATAGTTCATGGCGTGGATTTCATTATTTACACTGTCTCGTTTTATTGGGATAATATTGGGTGAGAGTGAGGTTTGGTGCACCCTAGAACCTGGTTTAAACCCCCATCGGCCTTTTAAGCCACTAACCGTTCCAAGGCGGTAGCTCTATTGTCAACCCTTTTTGTGTTTGTGACGTCATATGCCTTTATTCCTTATTAGCATCGCCATTCATGTTTGTCGTTTTGTATGGAACGCCATGGCTGTGTTTGCATGAATAAGTTCCTTATACTGAGTGCTTTCTGTAGTATATGCGGCCCTTAATTTACTATATTCGGTGCATATATCATTATATGTTGTACAAAGTTCTTTATATGCTGTTCAAACGACTTAATATGCGGTCCAAACTTTTTAATATGCTGTCCAAACTTCTTTATATGCTGTGCAAACTTCTTTATATACTGTACAGATGTCTTTATATGCTGTGGAAACGTCTTTATATGCTGTCCAAACTTCTTTATATGCTGTCCAAACTTCTTTATATGCTGTGCAACTTCTTTATATACTGTACAGATGTCTTTATATGATGTGGAAACGTCTTTATATGCTGTCCAAACTTCTTTATATGCTGTGCCAACTTCTTTATATACTGTACATATGTCTTTATATGCTGTGGAAACGTCTTTATATGCTGTACAAACGTCTTTATATGCTGTTCAAACTTCTTTATATGCTATACAAACTTCATTATATTCTGTAAAAACATCTTTATATGCTGTACAAATGTCTTTATATGCTGTATTAATGTCATTACATACTGTACAAACGTCTTTATATGCTGTACATATGTCTTTATATGCTGTACAAACTGCATTATATGCTGTGCAAATGTCATTATATGCTGTGCAAATTTCTGTATAGGATGTGCAAACTACGGTATATGATGTCAGGGCTTCAATTATTATCCCAGATGATGTGCAAAGTTCTTTATATGTTGTCCAAACTTCATTACATGCAAACGTATATATATGCTGTCCAAACTCCTTTATATGCTGTCGTTTCTTCGATATATTCGGTGCAAACTTTTTTATTTCATTATATGCTGTCATAAATGAACATGTTTATATGCGGTCGAATTTTCTTTATACGATGGCCATAGTTCTTTATATGCTGTCGAAACTTCTTTATATGCTGTCGAAACTTCTTTATATGATGATCAAAATTCATTCGGAAGTATCTCGGCGATTTTTGAAGTAGGGCTATTTATTAGCGGTGAAAAAGACTGTCACACCGTAAAGCGCCAAACCGATCACAGTCAACCGCCAAAGCGATGGCAGCAGACGTTATTTTTGATATTTTAGTCAAATTTACCCTTTTCCCAAACATCAGACATTCCAATCGAAGATTCATCAACATAGTTCTATCAACTATTCCTAAGCATTGACATTCGTACTGAGAAATATCTGGTGTTATCTTTTGTTCAAGAAATGTAGCGATTTGTTGAGCATTTGCTCCTACTTAAGAACAGTTTTCATGGTTTTTGTCGTATGCCATCGTTGATCAAGTGTGTGTGTTTGTGTGTGTGAATCCACTCATGATAGAGGCGTTTCGACAACATATAACAAAATATGAGGCTGAAACCCTTCCTTTTGGTACGCAGTATTCAGGGCGTTTTAGGCGGTATTCAGTACGCACGAGCCTGGTACGCATTACTCGCACAACACACTATTTAGTATTTAGTACTCACAAAATGTATTTTTAAAACCAAATATTATCATTTAAATGTACAAAAAAATTATAAAAAGTAAATAAAGGTCTAATTTTTGAGCCTCGATCGGTTCTACCGATTTTCTTGTTTTAGATATGTAATCTTGTATAGGTATGATAGCAGAAAATGATGCAAGTAGACAAGAAGAAAATGCACCTATTAAAATTGTCTAAAAGAAATATGATCAAATATGACGTAATTTGTGCTAAATAGTATTCAGTACTCGGTCTCTTAAATCTAAATAGTATTCAGTACTCGGTCTCTAAAATAAGGAGTATTCAGTACTCGGAACTCAAATTAAGGAGTATTCGGTACTCGGGGGGCGGGGGTGGGGGGGGGGGGGGGTGGTTACATCCTCAGATATGCACATAATATATAGACAGTCATCTACTGCATATAAAGACGTTTGTACATAAAGATATTTGCACAGCATATAAAGATATTTGCACAGCATATAAAGAAGTTTGTACAGCATATAAAGAAGTTTGTACAGCATATAAAGACGTTTGTACAGTATGTAGTGAAGTTTGTACAGCATATAAAGACATGTGTACAGCATATAAAGAAGTTTGTACAGCATATTATGAAGTTTGTACAGCATATAAAGAAGTTTGTACAGCATATACATACATTTGTACAGCATATAAAGATGTTTGTACAGCATATAATGAAGTTTGTACAGCATATAAAGAAGTTTGGACAGCATATAAAGACGTTTGTACAGCATATAAAGAAGTTGGCACATCATATAAAGAAGTTTGGACAGCATATAAAGGAGTTTGGACAGCATATAAAGAAGTTTGCATGTAACGAAGTATGTACAGCATATAAAGAACTTTGTACATCATATACCGTAGTTTGCACATCCTATACAGAAATTTGCACAACATATACTGACATTTGCACAGCATATAATGAAGTGTGTACAGCATATAAAGACATTTGTACAGCATATACATATGTTTTTACAGCATATAATGAAGTTTGTACAGCATATAAAAAAGTTTGTACAGCATATAAAGACGTTTGTACAGCATATAAAGACGTTTCCACAACATATAAAGACATATGTACAGTAAATAAAGAAGTTTGGACTGCATATAAAGAAGTTTGGACAGCATATAAAGAAGTTTGGACAGCATATTAAGAAGTTTAGACAGCATATAAAGAGTTTGCACAGCATATAAAGACATCTGTACAGTATATAAAGAAGTTTGCACAGCATATAATGAAGTTTGGACAGCATATAAAGACGTTTGCACAGCATATAAAGAACTTTGTACAACACATAATGATATATGCACCGACTATATTAAATTAAGGACCGCATATACTACAGAATGCACTCAGTATAAAGAACTTATTCATGCAAAGACAGCCATGGCGTTCCATAGTTTTGCGTGTTTTGGGGTATACTGTGTTCTGTGAACGCTGCATTTCATGTTCGTCTTTTATACTTGTTTTTAGTTCTGTGAACCTTTATTTCCTGATTAATGTCTGTATCTAACCTATAAGCATTTTGAGAGAATGATACAACCAGTATACAACTTACCATCATAAGGTATTCGTAACTCATGTGTTGATGGTTTGGAATGATATTCGTATTGATGAACTTGTTAGTATTCTCCTCGAAGTTTTGTGATACCCATGGTACTAAAGTTAGAAAACGGGTAAGAGTCATAGTCATCTTCTAAATAAGTATAAATACATATTCTCAATTTAAAGAACGGTTTTATAACATTTATTGCGTATGAAGAACCTACGTATATTAACCTTAACACAGCTAGTACATATACTTCATAACAGTGGGTGAAATGTGCTTATTTCATTAGAGTCTAAATATTCTAAACAATCAATATACCTATAAATTGTATTAAAATAGACTAAGTATCTGTTTAATTATAAATCTAAATGTAATACGTCATAACATGGCGGATTTACATTTTGAAAATTAAAAAGAAGCATGTATGGTAGGGCAAATATTAAGAATATCATAATGCCTAAATGTAAAGAATTTTTCTAAACATACCGTCATCTGAAGACGACGACGATTGTTTTTTCCATAGGTTACTCCAATCCACACCCTGTACCGCAACGATCGAGACCAGAATGCTGCCGAGAAAAAACAAAAACGAAACTGTTGTTTGCATTGTTTGATGCATCGTCCAGCTTTATTCTGAACAAGTATACAATAGTTCCAATAAATAATATCAAAAGTTAGTTTTCTTATGTGTGAATATATTGTACTGCAATGTAAATCTGTATCCTTTCGCGAAAGAGCTGAGCAAAAGTTAAGCTATTAAATTCACAATATGTTCAGTGTAACAAAATGATGGCGTTGGAAACAGTTTTTAACATGCATAATACAACCTAGAACGAAACAATGGACAACTTAACACAAAGACCTGATGCCATATTATTTGTTAGATAGAACATTAATGGTAAGACAAGTCATTGGCTTGCAGGATAATATATACAATTCCTATGTATTCCATTCTTGTATTTATTATCATTATCAATTTTTGGAGGACTGTATATTTAAATGTGTGTACATAAGTACAAAGGGACGATACCTATACATGTAAGTATTACCACTCTGTACCACCAGGTAGATAACCTAATACGTAATGAACCACGATATCAATCAGTGATGTTCATATCATCAACAATTCACACAGTTCACCCTTAGTTCACCCAGTTCACCCTTATTATCTTAGTTTGATCGTGGTTTAATTGATTATTAAATTTACTTTGTGACTCAGATACATTCACTTAATGACGTTTATTTCATACCCATTAGAAAAAAAATCTGGGACGTAAACACGATATAACATATTGACCTTAACACTTATCATGTCTATCTTAACCTATATATTTATGTTTCAAAACAAACAAATATATAACCAAAATGATTCTTTTTTCTCTTGTTTGTGTTCGTTGCTTCCAAAGTACACTTTTCGTCATGTATTTACATTGACCCGAGAACTTGACAAGATATGGCCAATTTGGCGATTGCAGCCCAGTGACCCATACAGCAACATTCTATGTTTTGTGTGTGTTTTTTTTAGATCTATAAAGACATATTTACCATGTTCTATTTCAGTGTTTATACAAGTATTACCATAATATTTTATTATAGTAAATACTGAAACGGTGATCCATTGTCCGCAACACACATAAACAAGAGAGAAAAGTAGCAGGTTCGGATTAATTGAGTCTGTTCACGAGACACTCACGAACAGACTCAATTAAGGACTATTGGTCAGTCATCTTTGAAAAGAAAATCCAAAATGGATGGGGTATGGTTAATTGAAATTTTCATCCAAATGCATATTATAGGCATGAACATTGTCAATGATATAATTCAACACTACTCGTATTGATGTGAACATAATATCAGAAACAATATTTATTTGGCAGAAATAGTGCCCTTTTAACAGTTCCTCCTTATCAATTATCCAATGCAGAGGTATGCCCCTTTATAGCTCTACTGATCAAAGATCAGCAGAGCTTATGGCGTGGTGCGGCGTTCGTCTGTCTGTCCGTCCGTCCGTCCGTCTGTAAACTTTTGTTGTAGCGACTACTCCTCTGACACTGCTTGGCAGATTTTCACTAAACTCTTTATGTAGTTGATCCTAGCAAAGTTTCAGGTCGGCCGGAAATTCAAGATGGACGCCACGGCTAAAAATAGATTTTTAAAAAACAAGTATGTAGCACAGTTAGTGTATTGAAACCTTTAAGGAGTCACAACTCTGCCAAAATTCATTCAGCCAGAACACGGCAACGACAGGTGCAAGTAGGCTTGGTACTGAATATCACCACCAAGATTCGTTGAAATCCTGCAAGGAGTTCAGAAGAGACTAACTAATATGGACAAAGTTTGTCTATTAAAACCGTTAAAGAGCCATAACTCTGCCAAAAATCATTCAACCGGAATATGGCGACGATATGTACAACTAGGCTTAATACTGATCATCCTTGTCAAGTTTCGTTGAAATCCAGCAAAGGGTTCAGGAGAATTAGCCCGGAAAATGTTTGTGTATCAAAAACCTTTAAAGGGCCATAACTTTGCCAAAAATCTGTAAACCAGAATGCGGCGATGATATGCACAACTAGGCTTGGTGCTGATCATCCCTGTAAGGTTTCGTTGAAATCTGGCGACGGATTCAGGAGAACTAGTCCAGACCAAGTTTGTGTATTAAAACCTTTAAAGGGCCATAACTCTGCCAAAAATCATTCAACCGGAACATGGCGATGATATACGCAACTAGGCTTGGTACTGATCATCCCAGCCAAGTTTTGTTGAAATCCAGCCAAAGGTTCATGAGAACTTGTCTGTGTAAAGTTAGTGTATTGAAACCTTTAAGGAGTCACAACTTTGCCAAAATTCTTTCAGCCAGAACACGGCAATGACAGGTGCAAGTAGGCTTGGTACTGAAAATCACCACCAAGATTCGTTGAAATCCTGCAAGGAGTTCAGAAGAGACTAATATGGACAAAGTTTGTCTATTAAAACCGTTAAAGAGCCATAACTCTGCCAAAAATCATTTAACCGGAATATGGCGACGATATGTACAACTAGGCTTGATACTGATCATCCTTGTCAAGTTTCGTTGAAATCCAGCCAGGGGTTCAGGAGAATTAGCGCGGAAAATGTTTGTGTATCAAAAACCTTTAAAGGGCCATAACTTTGCCAAAAATCTGTAAACCGGAATGCGGCGATGATATGCACAACTAGGCTTGGTGCTGATCATCCCTGTAAGGTTTCGTTGAAATCTGGCGACGGATTCAGGAGAACTAGTCCAGACCAAGTTTGTGTATTAAAACCTTTTAAGGGCCATAACTCTGCCAAAAATCATTCAACCGAAACACGGCGATGATTTGCAAACTGATCAAGTTTCGTTTAAATCCGGCCAGATGTTCAGGAGAACTAGTCAGGACAAAGTTTGTGTATTAAAACCTTTAAAGTGACATAACTCCAAAATCATTCAACCGGAACACGGTGACGATATGTACAACTAGGCTTGATACTGATCATCCCTGAAAAGTTTCACTGAAATCTGTCCAAATGAAGGCCCTTTCGTCTTAATGAGGCCAAATATAGCATTTTTCAGAAAATCAAGGACCATAACTCCTGTGTAAATGGTCCGATCTGGCTATTTTTATCGGAGCTTTCATTGATATTAACAATCTGGTAAAGTTTGGTTGAGATCGGATGAAAAATGAAGGTCCTATCAGCTTAACAAAGCAAAATATAGCATTTTTAAATAAATCAAGGGCCATAACTCCGCTGTTACTGGTCCGATCAGGCTGGTTAAAAAAAAAAATATATAAAAAAACTAAACAAAAAAAACGCAATAATAATAAACAAGAAATATCACTGTAAGTGATAAATGCCCCCGAAGTGTCCTTTGACCTCTAAGTATGACCTTGACCTTGTATCCATGGACCTGGATTTTGTGCAAGTCACGTCGTTTGGTTGTGGTGAGCACTTGTGCCAAGTTATTTGAAAGACCGTCCAGGCATGCAAAAGTTATTGACCGGACACGATTTGACCTTTGACCTCTAAGTGTGACACATCGTCTTGTTGTGGTGAGCACTTGTGTCAAGTTATTTGAAAATCCGTCCATGAATGCCAGAGTTACTGACCGGACACAATTTGACTTTAGACCTCCAAGTGTGACCTTGACCTTGAAACCTGGATTTTGCGCGCGACACATCTCCTTGTTATGGTGATCACTTGTGCCAAGTAATTTAAACATCCCTGCAGGGGTTGTGACGTTACGGTCCGGACACGAAATTGAGTACCTGTTTTTGACCTATGAACTTCAAGTGTGACCTTGACCTTCGAGGTACGGACCTGGGTTTTGCGCGCGACCCATCGTCTTGTTATGGTGATCACTTTTGCCAAGTTAATCAAAAATCCATGCAGGGGTTTTGAAGGTACAGTCCGGAAACGAACTGCGGAATGACGGAATATGGACAGATCGGATGAAAAATGAAGGTCCTATCATCTTAACAAAGCAAAATATAGCATTTTTAAATAAATCAAGGGCCATAACTCCGATGTTACTGGTCCGATCAGGCTGGTTAAAAAAAATATATATATAAAAAAACAAAACAAAACAACAACAATAATAATAAACAAGAACTATCACTGTAAGTGAAAAATGCCCCCGAAGTTTCCTTTTGACCTCTAAGTATGACCTTGACCTTGTATCCTTGGACCTGGATTTTGTGCAAGTCACGTCGTTTGTTTGTGGTGAGCACTTGTGCCAAGTTATTTGAAAATCCGTCCAGGCATGCAAAAGTTATTGACCGGACACGATTTGACCTTTGACCTCTAAGTGTGACCTTGACCTTGGGGTCACAGACCTGGATTTTGTGCGCGACACATCGTCTTGTTGTGGTGAGCACTTGTGTCAAGTTATTTAAAAATCCGTCCATGAATGCCAGAGTTACTGACCGGACACAATTTGACTTTTGACCTCCAAGTGTGACCTTGACCTTGAAACCTGGGTTTTGCGCGCGACACATCTCCTTGTTATGGTGATCACTTGTGCCAAGTAATTTAAA
This sequence comes from Cyrtodaria siliqua, assembly GCA_037043455.1. Lineage (NCBI taxonomy): Eukaryota > Metazoa > Mollusca > Bivalvia > Adapedonta > Hiatellidae > Cyrtodaria > Cyrtodaria siliqua. Next base: position 91,817 of record JAWPHD010006115.1, read on the forward strand.
CATCCCTGCAGGGGTTGTGACGTTACGGTCCGGACACGAAATTGAGTACCTGTTTTTGACCTATGAACTTCAAGTGTGACCTTGACCTTCGAGGTACGGACCTGGGTTTTGCGCGCGACACATCGTCTTGTTATGGTGATCACTTTTGCCAAGTTAATCAAAAGTCCATGCAGGGGTTTTGAAGGTACAGTCCGGAAACGAACTGCGGAATGACGGAATATGGACAGACAAACAGACAGAATCCGGACAGACAGATGGACAGTGCGATTACTATATGCCCCTCGAAATAGAAAAACGAAAAAAAAAGATAATAACGAGAGGCCCAAGATTGCCTGTGGACGCTCTACTGGCTCTTATAACATTGATTTATCGAGTCGGACTATATATAATTTATGGTTTTCTGAAAGTTTTGTATGAAATAATTCACTCTGGAATTCATTTTGCTGTCAATTTTAGTGTTTTACTATGTAATAATGTACCTATGTTTCACATAAAGACAAAATAAGAAAGAAATAGAGATTATTTAACTGCTGGGGTCGATTATAGGGAAATCCTTCACGAGTGGTAGACGTGTGCGCTCGTTCGTAAAAAAACAAAGCACGTCTACCATCAAGTGAAGGATTACCCAACATTATAAAATCATAATGAAATTAAATCCGTACCTACCCTACCTACTATTTTCTGCATGTTACCCTAAACCTGGGATGAAAATTGAAATATAGAGCCCTGCCTAAACACACATATTTTTTTGTTTGGCCTTATTACGGAATTATAGCTCACTTACAGACGCGTGCAATCTACCAGACTTTCGGAATTCAGAAGTACAACAAACTTGGCATTGTCACCTTTCTGTGTCTGGGTTTGAGTAGGTTCCAGTGGGGAGAGGAAGGGTGGCAGGCCTCGAACAAATACTAACCTCGATTTGCGGACATCCTTGTATGTGGATTGACTAGATAAATTCCAGACCGCCCTGCCCCCACCATGCTCTTAATGTTTCTTTAGGCCCCAGACAACTAATCAAACATAAGGATGCTTGACCTTAAAAAGTGAGGCACTGCATGTTTTATGCATAGTTATAATCAATTAGTGTCACTTAAAAAGTTGATTGTGAAATGTGTGCGCTTTCCTTTATATAATTATGTTTCATGTGTTCCTCCAATTTATGAACTCCTCACTCGCCCACAAACACTTGTTTGCAATATTCGGGAATGAAAAACTTGGTCAAGAGTGGCCGTAGCACGTGTGTCATAAGTCGATGGTCGATGGTAAGATGCGATGGTCGATGGTAAGATGCGATGGTCAATGGTAAGATGCGATGGTGGTAAGATGCCATGGTCGATGGTCTATCGCATCTCACCATCGACCATCGCATCTTACCATCGCATCTAACTATCGACCATCGCATCTTACCATCGCATATTAACAGGACACCGTATTCACCACTCTTTGTGTTGTGTATTGTCCTTTTTGATAGAGGGCTTTGTTTGTGGTGCAGTGCGGACCTACGCTGAAATTGCTGGGTGCAGTAGTTTCCAAATGACCTTTTTTTCATTTTTGCATGGAAGACAGCAAGGTCCTCGTATTAAGATCATATCTCTATTTAAACTTGTACACCATTTCGCTTAATTATAAGTTTATAAAATCAGACAAATATACGTGTAACGATACTAGTTGCGTGAACTGGTAACACATATGCCTTCATTTTTTTATATTTTTTTTATACGGGTTATCTTTTTTCACAACGTGGAAGGGGATGAACTGCCAAGTGTTGTACATAAACACATAAAACGGAGTTGTTGCCCTCTTACTTGAAATTGAAAAAAAAAATACGAAATATTTGATGGAGTAGACTTTGATGCAAAGATTTCAATTTCCACTCAAATACAATCGGTACTAATAGTTTCTTTATATTTCAATTAATTTAAATGTCTTTTGTTGTGGTTTTTTTTTGGTGGGGAAAACAATTTATTTCCAGTTATACCTTTGGCAATAAAATATTTAAATTCAATACTAACTGATACATTGCATGATATCTTATTAAGAGGGTACCGTACACATGTAGGAAAAACAACAACAAAATTTCAAATGTATTATCAGAAAATTGGCAAGTTTATGCGCGGCCGTTACGCATTATAGCAATTGGAAGTGTGTTGGTTTTTTTGTGAAACATCATCATAGAATGCTGAGTCTTGTTAGTAACATAAAGTGTGATTGATCACTGACATTGCATTGCCAAATGGTTTCCAACTTTAATGGGAAAGAAAAAGGATAAAGATGCTATTCGAAAGATGCTATTTAACAAATAATATATGGTGCTGAGATCCATATGCAAGTTTATGGATTGGGCAGTCTGACCTAGAATGTTATATGGACCGAAGCACCTTACATTATTTGTTATATTATACCGAATTTGACCAACAAATTAATTCAATACGTTTTATGATTTATTTTGACGTCGTTTTTTTCACACGTCCGTTAATATAGCTATCGGACCGGGCGCCCGGTCAACCTCTATAGGTTATTAACTAGGGTAGGTGTGTCTCTTTGTGATATTGGCCCGAGATAGCCATATGAGGCCCGAGAGCTTTAGTTCGAGGGCCTCATATGGCTGTCGAGGGCCAATGTCACAAAGAGGCACACCTACCCCAGTTAATGACCTGTTTATTACATGTGTAACCAAAAACACTATTATTTTGGATAGATTATTAGATCTAAATTGCGCAAAGTCATTTTAAATACCTTTTATCTACTTGTGTATTTTTTTTTTAATATGACTCTTTATTTAGATCCATTTTTATTGATTGATTAACAAGAATAAAATAAACGTATGACGTTAATATATAATAGGATGTGCCATTTGAAATCGGCAATTCGGTACCTTGTTTCCAAAACACCAATTCACCTCACTTAATTAAAATTACACAGAAACGTTTCTGACGTAATCTTTGTAACAAAATCATCATAATGGTGACGTCGTGTTTGCCAGTGCCGTTTTATTCCACGTCATTGACTTTGTCAGTTTTTGTGTTTACGTTTGAGCTTGTAGAAAAAGGGAAATTTCAAATGGCATTTGGTTTCGCAAATATAATTTAAGGCTAAAAAGGTAGGAGATTATTTTTTATTTCACATACAGTACAGTACAGTACATTACAGTACAGTACGTATAATTTCCTGCATGACTTTTATTTAAAATGTAATTGAGACCCGAACGGCAGTATACATGTATATACTGGTCGGGGGCCACTTTCGTTTTTGTACCGCTTCTTTACTTTTTGGTTGTTTCTTGTTTCCAATCGTCTGTGCTAAACGTCATCGCGCTAGTAATTTGTATTGTAAAAGCAGTTTTTAAATGAGAATGACGGAAACTGGGCTTGGACGGAAACTGGTCCCTAAACAGTATATATTATAATAGGTTGTTGAAGACATTTCGATCAAAAACAACGAGTTGATATAAATGTACATGTACTGTATAATTTAATAGGTTAAATCTATCACACAATCGGCAAAATTTTCAACATCTCCGAGCCAGTCACACATTTTTTCACGTCATATTGTAGGGTGATTTAGACCAAGTCGTTATTGTTTTTCACAATTTCAATATTTAATGTCCGTCCAGATCTTTGTTCGGCTACTAACGATCTCCTGCGTGTACTCAGAGGGTAGCGAGCATTCTGGCTGCCATTTTCAACCGTCGCAGTTGTCGTTGGATGCACGTGCCGATGCACGATATGACTGGTTCGTGGTCGATTATTAAAAATATATCTACAATTTAATTCTAAATGTATGTAACGCAGTCTAGATTTAATATGGATTTTCGGCCCGCTATATGGGTTTTTTGGCCCTTCATATGGATTTTTGGCCCGCCGTTTCACGCGCTTATCTAATATGACCGCAGAGACAATGCCTGTATTACACGAAAAACAGGCCGTTTTTGTTACTATATATAGTAACACATGTAATAAGCAACTTTATGGACCGCATGACGTCACATTAAACAAAGAGTGGAATATGCAAATGAGGTATAATATTCGAATATAATGCTCAGGCGAGTACACAGTTGCGTACATATTGTCCCAAATATTGAAAAAAAAAAAAAAGTCCAAAAACGCAATAAAAATAATAGCTAGTGGGAGGGTGGGGGTCCCTGCAGTCTGGCTGGAGGCTGATGGAGTTGGGTATTTCTTTGGTCCCTGCAGACTGTGGCTGGAGGCTGATGGAGTTGGCTAAAATTCAGAGACAAAATCAGCCTCATTTTGTTGCGGAAATAATTCCAGATTGTACCACAGACGATCTAGGAATATTTTTTAGACGACTATTTCCGTACACATTCTAAAGTCCCTAGCTTCGCCCCTGATGCCTATAAACAATGCCTTACTATATCATTACTAATCATTCTAATTATATCAGCTTGCTACTTAACATGCTTATCATAGTACGAGCGTATGCTTAATTATACGCGTACCAAAGTTATGTTTAATGTGTAAGTCATCAAATACCATTTCCTGTAATAAATGCTGTTTGTCTGGCTTAATTTATATGAGTTGTGCATACGTATTTAAAGGGACACACGGCAGACTTGATTTTTTAAAAACTAACGGCGTCCCTTTAGTTTTTCTACATAACTTGCCTTTGTTCACTCATTAATATCAATTATAAGAATAGTATAAAGCAAATTATTATTTTGCACATTATTAACTGTTGTTTATATTGCAACAATAATATATTTAAACCTGTTGTAGAGTAAGACGAAAACGTGAAAACTCATTTATTTATTTATATGCAAGCAGATTTAAAGTCAAAACAATATTGGATAAATAAATTGAGACGCTAATTTCCATGATTGATAAACAATTCAATATTGCCGCGTGTCCCTTTAAGATATAAATACAAAACTATTTGCATCGAGTTCGTATTTTTATGCGTGAGTTTTACGTGTGAGAAGTGATGTATTTACCATACTAAGTATAATTGCTACGTCCTTAAGTTTGTTTATGTTTGTTTATACTATTTGAGACAATTCAAGCTATCATCAAATAGCCTGCTTTTGTCTCCTGTGAATGTTCGCTTCAAACATAAGTGGTTCAGAAAAAGACTGACAACACATTTTAGGATTTTAAGATTGTAATTTATTTCTGCTTGCACACATTTAAAAGAAACTACTAGTATATCACGCAGACGACTACACATGATAATCATATACTTAACACCAATCAAAACATAGGCTCTCACTCTTAATGAGACCCTGGGTTCTCGAACTGAGATCATTACGTTTATATTACACTGCGTACTAACACCGTTGCGTTAAATGATTCGCAAAGCATTACCATTTAAAACGGCAGATTCTTTTAAAACGGCAGATTGATTACACATAACTTTATTAAAGATCGACCTTGATTCATAATTACCCAATTACAGTTGGGATTTTGCACATTTGTTTTCATCTCTTGACTGATTCCTCTTTGACTTCGATATTCAGCAGCTGGGTTTTGTCGGCATTGAGCTGTTCGTCATGGTGTTAAAAGTATCATCTATATATATTCAACATCGATAGCGATATCTATGTGATGTCTACCACAAGGATAGACGATCCTCCACGTAAGCTACTTCGGTTCTGAAAAGTAACAGATGATTCATGTTTTGAAACACAGTGTATGCATTTCTACTTCTATTACTTGTTGAAAGCTTTTATCGGATATAAATAAATAAAATATTATCAGACTTTAGAAATAAATAAGAGTACTGTTGATATAATTTTAAACAAGGATTACTCTCCCGCTATTTTACTTTATATATACATATAACACTATCGAACAATTTCATAATATTTAATAAGAAAAATATGTTTACAGAGAAAGTGGGGATAATGGTTTGATCCACACAGATTCAAACATATCAAGACAGTTGTTTAAATTTGTTTGATATCTTAAAAACCTCTTCCATAGATTTAAAGATAATGTTTACAGCTATCTTCCGTAGATTTAAAGATAATGTTTACAGTTATATGCGTACGTGACATTAATACATACTGCATCGTCTGGCTTGATGTCAAGAAATATAATTTACAAACGATCTGTTAATCAGTTAATTATGATAAGTGCCGCGTGCAATTAACGTGCCATACAAGTTGTACCTCACTGTGTACTTTTATTAATATAAATACTTAATTAACAACGAAGCAGACGCTTTCTAATTGAATGTCTAATGAAACAGATTTAAGTTACACAGGAGCATGCCTTAAGTAATAGCATGGAATCCGGGAATATGTTTAATTAAACGCTTCTTTAATAGAATAATATTGTAAACTCTTAATCCTAATGGATTAAGGGGAATAGAGAAACCGCTTTATGCAAGTGAGTTTGCCCTGTTAATGAGAGTGCATTTAAATATATATATGTAAATTAGTGCATGAATATAATATGTTGGCATCTCAGTGTGTATGTTATTAAACTGGGCATTCATATATGAGACAATACATATTGAAAAGGGATCCCTTGGAAGCAAAAAACACAAACCGAGGGTTCTGCGCAAAAACTATTCTATCTCCTTCCTTATTCATATGTAGTTAGAACAATTATTCACTGAGCCCTCGAACCAATAGAGAAATGTAGCAGGCTCGTTTTACTGGGTCTGTTCATGAGAGGTAATATACGATGCAACACCTCTCACGCCCACTAGCACCGGCTTAAGCCGTATTTTCTTTAAAGCCACAACGATTGGGCTTGATAATCCCAAAGGACCAGTAGGTAAGGCCAGAAAGAAAAATACCTGTGTTTCTGGTTACTCGGTTGAAAAAATTAGGGTAGGTAGGTAGGTGTTTTTTTTCTTTTATTTATTTTTTCTGTTTTTTTTTTCATAGATGTCAAAACTAATCGGATTCTATTGTAATATATATAGCATCTTTGCTAGGGGCTTAAGTTGTAATTCAAGAATGACACAGCTGACGCACACAAATCATCTTTTATATCGCAACTATTTGTTTGATTTTTGACATTACGCTTAGTATTTATATCAGTCTTCTGGATATTTTTTTTTATATAAAACCACATACCTATAAATAACAAATATATAGGAGTCTGTGAAATGTATATCTGTTTGACGTGGCAGTGCGGAAATTATTGGAATTTTTAGACAATTTCTTATTTAGAAAAACTATTATAATCCCATATTGCCATTTATTTTAATATGAATCTTTGCATGTATTCTTATCAAAATCTATCAAAATATTTGAATATTTGAAAGAGATGTTCGAAGAAAAAGTTAGGGTGCTACGTGATAATTAGGCCATTTCATCGTCTATAACTACATTACTCTGGGACATTTTTACAGGAAAACTTAAAACATGTTTGTGTTCAACAAAAAAAACGGAAATCTTTTCTTTTTTTTTTAATTTTTTTTTATTTTTTTTAATTTTTTAATTTTTTTTAATTTTTTTTTTTTTATGATAAAAAACTGTAGGGTCGGCGCCAAAAAATAGGGACGGTCGGGTAACCAGAAACACAGGTATTTTTCCCCCCGGCCTAATAAGAATTCCGATCTGTAGTCAGCCATACAGCCCTAATACAAACGCCAGTGTGAATGTCAATAAATACTGAAAAGGAGATCAATTGGAAGCAAAAACACAAACAAGAGAGAAACGCAGTATACTCGGTTTTATTGAGTCAACTTTTCCTTAAAAGATGTATGACCCCCACTTTTCTGTAGATATTTTAGCAGCACATGGGCCATTTATCATGAGAATGTTAGTTAGTCTTATTTAAAATGGGCCTAGATGTCATGACATACAGAAAACAATACAAACAATCAAAGGATGTTTTACATCTTATGATTTATGACTAGATATGTGTTTTGTACATATTTCGTGAAATGATGAAATAAGGTAAACCATTACGTGGTCCGAGTATTACGCCATCCAACCCTTTCTCCAAGAAGCGAAAACGGGGTTGGCTGGGGGTATGAAATTAAACCTTAATTTCGGCTTAAAAAGGTTGCATATTGTAAAATTAAAACATTTAATAGGTCATTTTAAAATGTGTTTTTTCAGTTAAAAATGTTTTTAAACGAGTTTTATTGTCGAAATATCCGTTATAAAATCGTGCTAATATAAATTTCCGATCGCTTAATGGAATTAACGCGGGACCACGTAATGCTGTCGAAAAAAAAAAAGATTTACTTATTTCGTTTAGCTGTTCCTACAGTAAACATGCCATGAATGTTTTTGCATTACGTAACCGATGTGTAATTGTAATGGCGATGCCGTGGTAATAATGATAAGCACCAGCGTTAAGTAACACAGAGATTGCGTGTTTCATCCTAGCCAGGAATAAATTTTGATTGATTTGCCAAATATTTTACCTATTTCCTACCTTATGAGTCCTTAGGTGGGAGACAAACATAAAATCAATGCACCATAGAACACGAACCTAGAAAGTTCACTTCAAATGGCAAATCTTGGGGATTCTCCTTTGGTTGATAAGCACTAATCTAAGTCGGTTACGATTAAAATGTTAGGTCTGCTATCTCCATTATGTTACATACTTCCAGCAAAACTAGGCAACACATCAATGGAAAAAATGAATAAGAAAGTCGACAAAATCGTTTACACATTCCAGTCGTTGTTAATGATGTACTTAAAACTAGGATACAATGTATGCCTGGCCTGGAATTCACCAACCAATCTTCAAACTAGTCTTAGTGGAGCGCTGTGGTCTAGTGACAGCGCTTGGACCCATATCCAAAGTCGTGGGTTCGATCCCCGCCATAACCATATGTGGTGTGTCCCTGAGCAGGGCACTTTACCTGCATTTGCTTAGTACTGCATTGTTCTTCCCAGAAAGACATCGAGATTAAAATAAGTTAAGAGAACTTTCGTTACAATCGATGTAAAATAAATAAGTTTAAACTAAACTAGTCTTAAACTTGAACTCATGTAAATTTAAATATTGTTAATGACCTTCAAAGATAAAAACTAATATGAAGTTGCTATTTATTAGTACTTATCATATTTATACATAGCTGTTTGTTTTGAACGTTTACTCTTTAACATTACAGAAATATTTGTGATTGAAATTTGTATACTAGTGCTTAAGTATACCAATATTTTCAGAAATAATTGTTGCATTTCAGGCCCGCACTCGATGGGCGCCTTGCGTTAACAATAGACGAATTCTGCTAAACCGAGAGCTGCTCCCAGGGGAAGATAATGCGAAGGGGAGCAAAACGCGGTATAAGTCTGCAAACCATTGGCACATATTAAATAATACATGTTATTGCCGAGCCCGTTTACGTATCTCAACGTAGCGATCACAATGTAGTCCGGGTGTATGTGTATCAGTCGGTTCGTTCGTCCGTGCGTCCCACGTTATCTAGTTACATATTCCACCTGCAGGATATTATCCAGGCTCCAGAATGCTTCTTATACGCATTTAAAATTATGCGCAAAGCTTCAGGTCTCTGTGAGAAATATAGGTCACGTCCGCATGCGCTTCACAGTATTGCTCGACATCCAGGCACTGTTTAGTTTTGTATTTTCTTATATACATTTAAGATTAGAGTCGATTTTTCAATACCGATTAAGTATTTATATAATGTATATAATGCAAATTAATGATCTGTTTTACTGTCTCATAAGTCCTTTTTAGGGTTAGATTTAAAGAAAAAATCAATCTGTAAACTCATTATAACATAACACACTGAAAACAGAACACGATATAATACACATCCGTGTAAGTTACAATAAAGAACAGCGCTGTGCAGTACGCCTCGAGCCTATACGACCACAATAAAAAACAGTGCTGTACAGTACGCCTCGAGCCTATACGACCACAATAAAGAACAGTGCTGTATAGTACGCCACGACCCTATACGACCACAATAAAGAACAGTGCTGTACAGTACGCCTCGACCCTATACGACCACAATAAAAAACAGTGCTGTACAGTACGCCTCGACCCTATACGACCACAATAAAAAACAGTGCTGTACAGTACGCCTCGACCCTATACGACCACAATAAAGAACAGTGCTGTACAGTACGCATCGAGCCTATACGACCACAATAAAGAACAGTGCTGTACAGTACGCCTCGACCCTATACGACCCCAATAAAGAACAGTGACGTACAGTACGCCTCGAGCCTATACGACCACAATAAAAACAGTACTGTAAAGTACGCCTCGATCCTATACGACCACAATAAAGAACAGTGCTGTACAGTACGCCTCGACCCTATACAACCACAATAAAGAACAGTGCTGTACAGTACGCCTCGACCCTATACAACCACAATAAAGAACAGTGCTGTACAGTACGCCTCGACCCTATACGACCATAATAAAGAACAGTGCTGTATAGGACGCCTCGACCCAATACGACCACAATAAAGAACAGTGCTGTATAGGACGCCTCGACACTATACGACCACAATAAAGAACAGTGCTGTATAGGACGCCTCGACACTATACGACCACAATAAAGAACAGTCCTGTACAGTACGCCTCGACCCTATACGACCATTTCTGCCAACTATTTATTCTTGCAACAGGTAATACATTAAGGTAATCGTGTATTACCTTCTCCCAAATATTGTAGAACGAATATTTATTGTTTGTATTTTATCTCATGTGTCGTATAGACAAACCTATAGAATGTGTAACACACTTGCTTTTGGATAGTCCAGGAAACCATTTAGGATTATGAAACATTTAAATGTTTAACAAACAAAACATATAGTTACAAATATCAATATAATGATAACAAGTTACACAATAAAAATGGATTATAAACTCTAAGCCCACATATAAGCATCTAATTAATATTTGACAACATGGTTTGTTAAAAATACGGGAGAGCAGACATTTATTATTATAGTTAAGTTCGTTTCGAATTTTGAAACTATTAAAATATATGTTGCCAGGTTCTTGACAATGTTTTCGTTTTCAGATGTTAACAATTCGATAAATTTAGGAATATTTGGCCTTCGCCATAAATAATGTTTAATGTACTTCTGTCTTAGTTCCTTAAGAGTAGGGCAGGTTCCCGGATTCCTATGTATCCTTCCCCTCTCTCTGGGGCGGCTCTAAATAACCTGTACTGTGTTGATGAGCCGTTAAACAACATTCAATTCAATTCCTTAAACAGTGTACATTCCATGACGAAATGAAATTCATCTTCGAGTTTATTACACACGATGCATTTTCTTGCATTTACAGGTATTCTTTGTGGTTTGTGCCGACATCCTGTTTCAGTGTGTAAGCTATGTGAAGACATTCTAAGGCTTGATCGTACTGAGCAAAATGTACGTACCTTTATTATATCTAGGTATGATTTATATGCAAACACATGAAAAAGCGAGTCTTAGCCCCAGACGAATCTCTCATTCGTCCATTCCAGTTTTGTATAACATTGTTAGTAAACTTTTGCTTAAAGACGGATAAAACTATATTTATGCTTCCTACTCCCTGAAAATACCAGACATCATTAAACCATACACTTTTAAGCAATTTTTTACAGACGATGCCCAGTTTTGTTTATTTGGTTCAAGTTCAATATCATAACTCATAATGAGTTCCTCTGGGTTAAAGACATCTCACCATATGGGATAGCATTTCAACTAGAAACGAGGCTTCTAAAAATGCTGTCCTCCAAGTTTTTATTAAATACTGAATTGTAAATTCAGAATTTGTCTACTCAAACTTACCCGTGAGGGTGTGTAGCAGTATAGAGATAGATAGATATTGGTTCTAATTTCAACAGCAGCTTGGCATTTACTTTAAGGGTCCATGTTCTACACTAGCATTCCATTTTATTATATGAATTCAGACGTAGAGAGGAATTTACAGTACCGTATTTATAAGAATGTTGGTGCATATTACGCTATGACTAAATTAATAAACAATTTATACACTGCATCCAGTCTAATATTTATATATAATTCTTTCAATTATCTTTTAGAAAATATTTACGAGAGAGGTAGACAGGTAATTCTAGTTTGCATTAACTGCCAGGTGCCATTTGGCTTGGTGTCAAGAAGTGTGCTTCATTGCATATCTTCTATTTAAAGTAGGTATACAAGCCGAACAGGAAATGTAGCTTTCACAGAACACAGTCAGCCAAAAACATGCATTAACACAAACAACGATTACAGTGTTAATTACTGAACTGAATGTTGTTTAACGGCTCATCAACACAGTATAGGTTATATAGTACGGAATTCCGTTAGGGCCATCGCCTTTCAATATGTTGATCTGAAACGCGATACTCGATAGTACGATGATGAAAACGCGAAATCACGAAACTATGATAACGAAAACGCGATAACACGATGATGATAACGCGATACTACGACAACGAAAACGCGATAATACGATAGCACGATGATGATAATGCGATATACTATCGTGTTTTCACCATCGTATTGTCGCGTTCTCACCATCGTAATATCGTGATATCGCGTTTTCGTTATCGTAGTATCGTGATTTCGCAATTTCATTATCGTACTATCGCGTTATCATCATCGTACTATCGCGTTATCATCATCGTACTATCGCGTTATCACCATCGTGCTATCGCGTTATCATTATCGCACCATCGCCTTCCGGTGCGCATGTGCATGCTAAAAAATAGATCTTCAAGTACAGCAGTACAAATGGACGTGTTTATACAAACTCATTTTATTTTTGATATATGAACCAACTTAATGCCGGTATCATACGACAACTGCATTGACTTTAATATCACAATTGCCGCAATGTTTTGTGCCGCTAACCTCTCAAATTATATTCTACTTTCGCTTAGGAGTCCAATACTTCACGGCGAGAATAAACTCTGTCTCTAGTCCATCTACTGTCATGTCTTTGTATGTATAGTAAGTCTCAGTTGCGCATTTGATGGTATACTACCATTTAAAATTTGACATTTTATAACTTTTAATTTAGACAAAAATAATATCATATCAATTCTGTCTTTTTATTTTAATGGATATAATTAGAATTACGCAACCATGTGTAATGGGCATATCTTTATTTCATTTAAAAATATATACGTATATATCGTGGTTATATCAAATATTGACTGTATACAAACTATATATATTACATATAAAATAACAAATATACTTTATTTCTTTATCTGTTTGAACCATTTGAAACAAATACAATCTATCAAGTTTGAGCGCTCAACTTAAAATAGAACTTATTACATTTGTCGTTTCAGTTTGTCGGTGACAATATTATCAAAGCAAGTTTTTGAAAAGGAAGACTCTAGCTAGCGTTAGCTAAACTCCTTAGAATATATAAATTCTGTTAGACTCATTTAATTAGCATTGATATCCTTGGGAAATATCACTGTCACATGGAGGGGAAATTCTTATATGCGCATGCGCACCGGAAGGCGATAGTACGATGATGATAACGCGATAGTACGATGATGATAACGCGATAGTACGATAATGAAATTGCGAAATCACGATACTACGATAACGAAAACGCGATATCACGATATTACGATGGTGAAAACGCGACAGTACGATGGTGAAAACACGATAGTATATCGCATTATCATCATCGTACTATCGTATTATCGCGTTTTCGTTATCGTAGTATCGCGTTATCATCATCGTGTTATCGCGTTTTCGTTATCGTAGTTTCGTGATTTCGCGTTTTCATCATCGTACTATCGAGTATCGCGTTTTAGATCAACACATTGAAAGGCGATGGCCCTAACGGAATTCCGTAATATAGAGCCCCCCAGAGAGAGGGGAAGGATACATAGGAATCTGGGAACCGTGCCCTACTCTCATTATCGAATAGGTTCCTATGGTTCTTTAACGTGCTCGGAGGATAGACCGATACACGGGACCGCCCGGTTTACGTCCCCATCCGACGGACGAGGCTAAGGGAAAGTGTCTTGCCCAAGAACACACCGACGGAACTCAGTGGCACCACGGAGGATTGAACCCGGGGCCTCCGTTTACAAATCCGCCGCGCTACCGACTGCGCCACGCACGCCAGCCCTCACCAGTGTTAATAAAATGCACGCCAGCCCTCACCAGTGTTAATAAAATGCAAGGCATGTAACATCACAAACACCACCGGGGTTGACAAAAGGACAACCGCCTTGGAACGGTCAGCGGCAAAATGACCGCTGTGTGGTTTAAACCATGTTCCATGCTGTATCAAACCTCACGCTTACTCTAGCTCTAGTGTTATCCAAATAAAACAGGACAATGTAAATGAAGAACTCCCCGTCAGATTATATTTTCTAACTAACAAAGCAACATTATTAGGCAATATAAATATAACACATAAATAGTCATGTATATATTAATATAAGTAAAACAAAAGCCTAAAAAGCATCAATGCAAGTACGCAATGACTTTACTGAAGCCAGATCAACACATTAATGGTGCCACAAGACAAGCTTTAAGACAAACATCAAAAGCTACCGCCCTTTGCGGATTAAGGTAGACGTCATCATAAGGTCCACAATCTGTCCGGTCATCGCACAGTGCGGAAAGCATAGTGACGAACTGGAAATGGGTCAACCATTAAACATGATGTACGTGGCAAAATGATAGGATCATAACCTCTTGTGATAAACTTTTTAACACATTTAATAAAGATTTTATGAAAGTGATTGTGATCAAGGATCTTACGAAGTTTGTAAATCACGTCACGTCATGTTGTGATGGTCCTTGTCGCAGAAGAGTTGTTAAATTACTTTTATATTTAAAAGTAGTAATACCATTTTGCAAAGGTTTTCTGAAGTTTATGGTAACGGTAGCCATAAACTTCTCATTTTGTTAAGAAACTTCTGTAAAGGATCGCAAAGCTTCAAAACTAAGTTTACTAGTGTAAAAAGTTCGTTTTAGCAGTTTGACTATTTTTACAACATAGCTTCATATAATGATTGTGTATGCCCTCCTGTTGTACGGACACATGCATGGGGGATTGGTATGGAAAGTCATTACTATATGGACATATAGGAAATGCATTTATATCTTCGTAAATGCATATGTTGTCTTAATGTACCCTTTTTTAGAAGGAAACTTAACATAAATGTGGAACAGCAGTGATTTGTCTACCCTGATAGCTCTCCCCACTTTGGTTCACCTCTGTTTTTATTGTTGTTTCGCTATATCGGTATGCATTTCACAACCATGTTTTATTGTTGTTTCGCTATATCGGTATGCATCTCACAACCATTTGGTTCACCTCTGTTTTATTGTTGTTTCGCTATATCGGTAGGCATTTCACAACCATTTGGTTCACCTCTGTTTTACTGTTGTTTCGCTATATCGGTATGCATTTCACAACCATTTGGTTAACCTCCGTTTTTATTGTTGTTTCGCTATATCGGTATGCATTTCACACCTTCCTCTCATCAAGCACTGACTATATCCTGAAAACTAGGTTACCATGACCTACTTTCTGGAGAATATGCGTTACGTTAACCTTTTTGTTTAAGTTTGGGCGGTGGGTTGGTGGGGAGTTAAGATCTCAGCATTACCATGTCCGATCTTCATCAAATTCTAACAGCACCTTCTCCTCATCAAGCACTGACCACACCCTGAAAACTAGGTCACTATGACCTACTTTCTGAAAAATACGTTTTACGTTAACCGTTTTGTTAAATCTCAGCATTACCATGTCCGATCTTCATCAAATTCTAACCGCACCTTCCTCTCATCAAGTACTGACTTTACCCTGAAAACTAGTTCACTATCACCTACTTTCTCTGAAATACGCGTTACGTTAACCTTTTTGTTTAAGTTTGGGCGGTGGGGTGGAATTAACATTGTGTTATATCTCAGCATTACCTTGTCCGATGTTCATCACATTTTAACAGAATCTTCCTCCCATAAAGCACTGACCACATCTTAAAATCAGCTTTACGTTAACTTTTTTTTTTAATTTTGAATGTGGGGTGGATTAACTTTTTGTGTTATATCTCAGCATTACCATGTTCGATCTTCATCAAATTCTAACGGCAACTTCCTCTCATCAAGCACTGACCATATCCTGAAATTAGGTATACTTTCTCTAAAATTTGCGTTCCGTTAACCTTTTTGTTTAAGTTTGGACGGGTGTGCGGGGTGTGGGGTGGGGGGAGGGTGGGTGGGGGGGGGGGGGGGTGGAATTAACATTTTGTTATATCTCAGCATTGCCATGTCCGATGTTCATCAAATTTTAACAGCACCTTCCTCTCAGCAAGCACTGACCACGCCCTGAAAACTAGGTCAATATGATCTACTTTCTCCAAAACATGCGTTACATTATCCTTTATGTTTAAGTTTGGGCAGGGTGAGTGGGGAGGGAATTAAGTATTTGTGTTATATCTCAGCATTACCATGTCCGATCTTCATTAAATTTTAACAGCACCTTTTTCTCACCAAGCACTGACCATAACCTTAAAACTAGGTCACTAACCTAAAAACTAGGTCACTATGGCCTACTTTATCCAAAATATGCGTTACGTTAATCTTTTGTTTAAATTTGGCGGGGGAAATTAACTTTGTGTTATATCTTAGCATTACCATGTCCGATTTTCATCAAATGTTAACAGCACCTTCCTCTCATCAAGCACTGACCATACTCTGAAAACTAGGTCACTGTGACTTACTTTCTCCAGAATATACCTTACGGGCCTGCACAATGTTTTTATATCTCGGCATTGCCATGAGCAATTATTATAAAACTTGGACAGTAAGTTGCTGACATGTACCAAACATCATGCGCTGAAAATGAAAACTAGGTTTTCAACATTAAAGAATCCCCCAACTCCCAAAAAGACAATCTATCTAGAAAAGCTCTATGAAATAGTTTCACTAAACACACAGGCACTCATGGAAAACCCGGCTTTAACGCCACCAGGCGTTTCTCTCTTGTTCTGTTTATATGTGTTTAAAACATATATGAAGAAAATACACTTTTAGAATTTTTAGCTTGGCCAGCAGAGCTTATGGGATGGTGTGTTGTCCGTCTTCCGTCTTCCGTCGTCCGTTAACTTTTCTTCAAACGACTTCTCCTCAGAAACCGCTTGGCTAATTTTGACCAAACTTCACGTGAATAATCCTTAGATGAATGCTTTTTAGATTTGTTAAAATTAGGTCAACGCTACATCCAAGATGGCTGCCATTACCATATATAATCGAAACCTTAAAAAATCTTCTTCTCCAGAACCGCTGGACAGATTTCAAAAGTTTTTCTCTTAAAATGACCGCCAACGCCTAGACTATCAAGTATGTTCAAATAAAGTCCCCGGGCTCAAAAATGGCCGTGCGCCGGGGGTCCAAAGTTTGTATATTGAGGTTTTGCATGTTTTTCATATAGACATATAGGAAACAACTTTAAAAAATCTTCTTCTCTGAAACCACAAGGCACAGAGCTCTCATGTATTACATGTAGCATCAGCTTATGGTCCTCTACTAAGTTTGTTCAAATGGTGACCCTGGGGGTAAAATTTGTCCCCGCCCCGGGGGTCACAGTTTTACACAGACTTATATAGGATTTTTTTAAAAAAATCTTCTTCTCGGAAACTACAACAGCCAGAGGTTTGATATTTTAAATTTACTATAAGCTTATGGTCCTTTACCAAGTTTGGTAACCCTCGGGTTACATTTGGCCCCGCCCCAAGGGTCACATGTTTTACATAGACATGTATAGGGAAAAACTTAAAAAATCTTCTTCTCTGAAACTGCAGAGCCAGAGGTTTAATATTTTGCATTTTCTATTAGCTTATGGTCCTCTACCACGTTTGTTCAAATGGTGACCCAGGGGTCACATTTGACCCCACCCTTGTCGGCGCTACTCCTCTTAAGAGCTGTTTTAGCCAGTAGAGCGTCCACAGGCCGTCTTGGGCCTCTTGTTTAAAAGTCATATTGTTTTATTATTTTACTTACTAACGAAGAATACTATTGAAAACACACATTATCACAGTACAATAATAAACACAAAGGAGACTGGTTGTTTACATGAGAGATTGCTGATACGACTAGAATGTAGGTAATTTACAGGTAACTGAGAACAATATCCCATTAACCAAATGTTTTGGGCAGAGCGAATTTTATGATATTCTTTGTCACCTTTTGTCTAATTTTATGATGTACTTATTGATAAATATTTTACAAACATATACAGTGTCTTTTTAAATTCTACTAAGTTTCCAATTATATTTAACACGGTAGCGAAACCACGTGTCTTTTTGATCGGTTTGACGGCAAAAATTTCAACGAAGCTCTCGATTCAAGTATGGTTTTATTCCGACGTTTTTCATAGCTAAAATTGTTTATTCAACTAAAGCGCACATACCCGTCTACAAAGCAAGCCGCTAGAGGTGGTGATTCGAGGCATTCAGTGCCGTTTGAGATAAGCTCTCCCAAATGTACAACACCATAGGCTTTGTATAATTTTCAAAATTTTGGGAGGACTAATCTCAGAAAGTACTGGATGAATAAATTTTTCGGCGGAGGACAGAGCTGATGTTGTAAGGGTATCTGCGCTTTAGTTGATCAAAATTCGTTAAATATTATGACAGTTTACGAGCAGAAACAAACCTGAATCGAGCGCGTTGTTGATCGTTTGTGCCGGGAACACGATCAAACAGTCACGCGGTTTCACCACCGTGTTTTAGAAACTTAAGCATACAATCACAGTATAAAATTATTTTTTTGTATTCTTGATATTTCGTATCGCCTTTGTAAGTTGCAACGGCAAGGCTTTTACATAATACGATTACTTAAATGCATGCTGAATCATCATTTTGTGGTGTGCTTTCTGGCATTAGCTGTATAGCCTTGGCAACGTCTCAGTTACTTGTATGAGCAGAATAGTATTAGTATTGACAAAATATATGGTAACATATAACTTGTCATAACAAAATGTATAAAAAAAGTGTTTTAACAAAATTTGTGGTAAAACGTGTTCTGACAAAATATTTCGTAAAACGTATTCGGATAAAATGTATGGTAACGTATTATGGTAACAACTTGTCCTGGCAAAATGTATGGTTGAAAGTGTTCTGAAAAAATATATGGTAACATATTATGGTAACAACTTGTCCTGACAAAACGTATGATAAAAAGAGTTCTGGCAAAACATATGGTAAAATATTATGGTAACAACTTGTCCTGGCACATGTATGATAAAACGTGTTATTTCATAATACATAGTAAAACATGTCCTGACATAACATAACTTGAATTATGTGATATGTCTTGTCATTGACAAGACATATGATAACCATTTGACCTGACAAGGCATATAGCATAACTTGTCCGAAAAACATATCGGACACACGGTAAAACCTGTCCAAACAAGACATGGTAGTTTAACAACATAAATTACAGAGTGGTTTTATAATTAACGCATGTCCGTCAGATTACGTAACCTCTGTAATGGAGGTATACAGAATATTCTAGAATCTTCTATGTAATTAATTGGTTGCAACTATACTTACAAGTCATGTCATACACATTATTCATACATTGGCATCAAAATGATATGCAACGTATGCATACAGTAATCTAACAGACACGTTGATTAACTGATGTCTGATTTCGATGATAATGAAATGCGTAATGACATCAAACGGATCCCAAGTACCAGGATTTAGAAAGCGATATCGCTATATATATATAAATGTCAGTCCGTCGAACATTCTCTTCTGAATGCTTTTTTGGCACAAGTTTACAAGAATTCTAACAAATTATCTTTGATGAACGTTAATTATGTACAACGCATTCTTTAATGTTCGTTGTTTTAAAAACAACAAAGCAAGTAATTTAAATAAAACAAATCATATATCTGGTGGAATCACTTACTCAAATCTCGCGTAATCTTGTATATTACAAGGTAAAACTGCAAAATGTCGTTCTTCGTGTTCTCTTCGTATATTTAAGACAGCAACAAAAATACTAGCAGTGCAAACAGGATATTATTCGTTTAACGTTAGACCTGTTGCATACTCTTGTTGTGAAAACAAATTCTATACAATTACAATTTTCAGTAAAACTAAAACAACAACAGAAAGCAGCAGAAGTATGCCGTAGTCGAACTTTTTAAATTATATATTTTGACATTTTTAGTAAACATAGAAATAGTTTAAAAATACCAATGCATTCAAAATATCATTTTCTTTTATTTGAAACCATTTTTATACTTTCGCTTAAAAAAAGAAGATTTTCTAAGTTTCTATGCAGTTATAGTCTCGATCATCCAGACCTCTCGCGAGACTTCTGCTTGAGTGTGTCTGGATAATAGAGACTAATGCAGTTACAAATAAAAGTGCACACGCGAGATTTCGAGTATTTTCTATATCTGAAAGAGTAAATTGCGAATTTCAGTGTAATCACGTCTCAGGTAGAATTGAAGTCGTTTTCCTCAATTGTATAAAACATTTAAAGTATTTGTAACTGCTTACTTTTGAGTTGATAACACACAATTCCATTCAATTCAAAAAGTGGCAAAATAGACGAGAACTGATAAAGATATTCTGCTAGACTAATTTTCTTGCACTTACGAGTGCCATCGTATGTATTGATTTCACTTTCTTACCGGAAAAAAAACGGTTCTCTGATTAAAAGATGCTTAATGCTTAAAATATGAACGTTCAACTGCGCTGAATCCAATACCAGGTTATACATGTGTTCGGGATTACGGCTATTCAAAAGTAAAACAAGGTTTTTAAATCGTCATCATTTAGGAATTATTTCCGGGTACAACTGAGTAGTGGTGTTCAGCCAACCCCTGTCTGATTATGAGCTTACATTAAATCATTGAGTCTGATGATCACGTGTTAAGCTGTTTTAAGCATGGCTATAATGACTATAAAGTTGTGCTATAGTATCAATAACAATTACACTCTTAAAGTCCACTATGTAACAGTATAATCACACGGACTAGGCACTCGAACTGTATACATATATACTACTCAAAATATGCTAAGGATCACTTTTTTTGCTGTCTAAATTTCTTGCTGAAATAAATAGCATTATTTCTATTTTACATGAAATTATTTAGGGCAGTGTATGGTCATGTGATCTCATTACGATTCAAATTATGGAATTGTTGAAGTATCAATTAAATTAATATCGTTATTGTGAATTAATTTCTAATTAATTATATGGAAGAATAAAAGTGATCCTTAGCAAATTTTGAGTTGTATACTACAACTTATCGCCGTGCCTGCGCAATAAAGCCGAGCCGCTAACATAAATTCTGGCTTGCTTCTAAGGAGAGGCTAGCCGATATACTAGTAGTGGGCCTTTTTGTTTTAATCGTTAACATTTATTTTCATGTTTATTTCCAGGTAAGTCGTTCCATTTGAAAGGAAACTGTATTTAGAAGCGTGTATATGATTGTATTCATATGTACATGATCAGCTTTGTGTTATACTTAGATTGTATATTACTGCTGTTTTGTACGTTAGAGGACTTGGTGGGGTGTCTTTATTTACACGCCCCGTTTAATTGTGTTGACAATTAGGTAAGGTTTGGGAACCATAGAACCTGGTTTAAATCCACATAAGCTTATATTTGCCACTGACCGTTCCAAGACGGTATCTCTATTGTCAACCCTGTTATGTTTATGTTGTTGCATATTAATTCTTGTAATTGTTGTCTGTTTTGATTTCGTGATTTTGGTTAACTGTGTTCTGTGAATGCTACATTCCTATACGACTTTTTTTTATACATTTCGACTGCACTTCTCATAAATAAACCTAATGAGCCGTGTTGCACTTTATTTTTCATTGAAAAACAATTGCAATTTGGGCGTGGCTTCCATAACATAGACCGCAAATTATTGGTTTGGCATACTTGTTTTTAATGACGTCACCGCCGTCATGACGATCGACGATTAATCCAAACTCCTGAATTCGGTCCTGTCTAGGATAAAACTCATGATCACTGGATTACTAAGCCGTGTATAACCATTACACCACGGTCACACCAATTTGAGTAAAAGTTAGTTCATTCGTTCATCCCTTATATATCAGTTTTACTTGGAAACTGCTTGTTAATAGTTACATACTGAGGAAAACTTGGAAGATATTATGTGTCCACGGTATGTGTACTCTATTTGTTACTTAGTAATTGTTGCCCCATACTTACATACCAAGATCGAACATGTTTAATTTAAGAAAATACTAAATCTGATTTGCAAATATTCAGGCCCACAACTAGAGTAATGCCGCGACTTATTTTAGGAATCAAAATGGCCATGTGTACTGGTAAAGCAATGAGCGCATAGTTATACATGTTTGTTATGAAAGATTTCTATATTTTATGTCTTTCCTGTTACCCTTTGTCTAATCACGAGAATATCAAGTGAGCGGTTTTTATTTATACTTAAAATCTTGGAAAATATCTAGGAAGAGAACTGAAATCTAAATTTCCCAAAGACATTAAACCGTGTACAAAAAGTCGGAACATATCACGCCAACTGCCTTTAAATACGTTACAAGCTTAAGAGCTTGGGGAAATGCGTTTAACAGCTTGAGCCAATGTAAACTCAACCAATAAGTAGTTGAATATGTAACATATGTTTTTACTAGATGTTTGCGAGAATCATATACAATTTAATTGCTAAAACACTATACGTCTCACACCACAATTAATTTTCCATAGGGTCCCATTGTAATGTTTTGTTCGTATCATAGAGATAAAGAAAATTTACAACATGTATTTATGCTTAAATTCTTCATTGATCCAATATCTGCAATTTACAATACAATTAACAATATTTACCAGATTGAACTTTTTTTAATTTCATGTTACATTTTTTTCTAAATTTAGAAAAAAATACAACCCCGTGGTGATTAGACCCATGATGTGTAAAATGAGGCAGAATTAGCTATAAATCTTATATCAACATGCATATTTCTGTGATCTCTTCCTAAAATGCTGTAGATTTAGAACCTGGTAAAGATAAATCAATGTATCCTGTAAAATGTAGAAAAGCGTACTTATTTTTTTTAATCTACCTCCTTCATCTGTAGGGCATGAGTATTCAATGGAGATAATAGTGGTGTGAGTCCTATAACAACATAATTGTCTAATTACGTGGGGTAGTCAATAAGTTCCAATACGATAGCCGTAACTCAGTTTTATGAAGAAAAAAACATGTTCTAGTGTAAATAATTTAAATATTGTGTGAACATTTAAATCTATCAAAAATGTAATTTCTGTAAGCAATCAGTACTATACAAAATACTTATGGTGAAGAAGACCGTCAGGTAGACTTACTTTTGATCGCATTTGTTTCATCGGCTTTAAGATAAGATCATTTTTCTTTTGAGCCGACAAGAGATAAAACAGACTATTTAGACAACGCAAGTGTAAGGGATACTAATCAAATTATATGAAAGCTGTGTTTAGACATGGCATTACAACATACAAATATCTATAAAACCTGTGTTAAGACATGAGATTACAAAAAAAAAAAAATCTATATAAAAATAGTAGAATTGAGAGACATGGTTAACACGAATATATAGAGATTATTTAACTGCTGGTGTCGATTATAGGGAAATCCTTCAAAAGATGGTAGCATTTAAACTGTTCATTACATTTTAAATAAGTTTTTGTATAATTTAAGCCGAAATGTTTATTTTATTCGGACGTCAGAAATACTTTATTGACGTCAAGACTCAGCGTTTCATATATTTTTGAGTTTGGAGTTAGTTATACTATTTAGCGATAATGAGTATTCTTTCACTGAGAAATCTCGATCTTTTACCTAGATAGAAATGTAATAACTATAGTTCTAATTTTAGCTTAGTAGTGGCAAAGCATTCCATACACATCTGAAACACCACAGACAAAAAAAACTCGTAATAGAAATACCGATCTTTAACGGCTCAACGGTTATTTAGAACCGCTCTAGAGAGAGTGAAAGGATACATAGGAATCCCGGAACCCGCTACTCTTAATTACGGATATACTCCTATGCTTGGAGGATAGACTCCTCGTTGTCGGAATTCATTAAATGCTCCTCGTTTTGTTCAGTTAATTAACGTTTGAACTGTACTGATGTAATAACGAATACTCTGAACAAATTAGAAAGAAAAGAAAACATTGTCGGACTAGGAGATTGTGGGTTCAGTATGTGTTGCTATGAGTATACAATGCTATAGGTTTGATATCAAGTGTGTGCTAATAGCCACATGTTCTAGGTTCGATGTATGTTCTAATAACTATACATGTTCTAGGTTCGATATATGTTCTAATAACTACAAATGTTCACGTATTAGTGGATTCGATGTGTGCTTTAACGACTAAAAAGTGTACGGGTTCCAAGCGTCTTCCTATGATTACACTTGTTATAAGACTACACATGTTATGGGTTAAATAGTTGTTCCAATGACTACACATGTTTTGGGTTAAATAGTTGTTCCAATGACTACACATGTTATGGGTTAAATAGTTGTTCAAATGACTACACATGTTTTGGGTTAAATAGTTGTTCCAATGACTACACATGTTATGGGTTAAATAGTTGTTCAAATGACTACACATGTTATGGGTTAAATAGTTGTTCAAATGACTACACATGTTTTGGGTTAAATAGTTGTACCAATGACTACACATGTTATGGGTTAAATAGTTGTTCAAATGACTACACATGTTATGGGTTAAATAGTTGTTCAAATGACTACACATGTTTTGGGTTAAATAGTTGTACCAATGACTACACATGTTATGGGTTAAATAGTTGTTCAAATGACTACACATGTTATGGGTTAAATAGTTGTTCAAATGACTACACATGTTATGGGCTAAATAGTTGTTCACATGACTACACATGTTATGGGTTAAATAGTTGTTCAAATGACTACACATGTTATGGGTTAAATAGTTGTTCAAATGACTACACACGTTATGGGTTAAATAGTTGTTCAAATGACTACACACGTTATGGGTTAAATAGTTGTTCCAATGACTACACATGTTATGGGTTAAATAGTTGTTCAAATGACTACACATGTTATGGGTTAAATAGTTGTTCAAATGACTACACACGTTATGGGTTAAATAGTTGTTCAAATGACTACACACGTTATGGGTTAAATAGTTGTTCAAATGACTACACATGTTATGGGTTAAATAGTTGTTCAAATGACTACACATGTTATAGGTTAAATAGTTGTTCCAATGACTACACACGTTATGGGTTAAATAGTTGTTCAAATGACTACACACGTTATGGGTTAAATAGTTGTTCAAATGACTACACACGTTACGGGTTAAATAGTTGTACAAATGACTACACATGTTACGGGTTAAATAGTTGTTCCAATGACTACACACGTTATGGGTTAAATAGTTGTTCAAATGACTACACACGTTATGGGTTAAATAGTTGTTCAAATGACTACACATGTTACGGGTTAAATAGTTGTTTTAATGATCACACATGTTACGGGTTAATTAGTTGTTCAAATGACTGCACATGTTTTGGGTTAAATAGTTGTTCAAATGACTACACATGTTATGGGTTAAATAGTTGTTCAAATGACTACACATGTTATGGGTTAAATAGTTGTTCAAATGACTACACATGTTACGGGTTAAATAGTTGTACAAATGACTACACACGTTATGGGTTAAATAGTTGTTCCAATGACTACACACGTTATGGGTTAAATAGTTGTTCAAATGACTACACATGTTATGGGTTAAATAGTTGTTCAAATGACTACACATGTTACGGGTTAAATAGTTGTTTTAATGACCACACATGTTACGGGTTAATTAGTTGTTCAAATGACTGCACATGTTTTGGGTTAAATAGTTGTTCAAATGACTACACATGTTATGGGTTAAATAGTTGTTCAAATGACTACACATGTTATGGGTTAAATAGTTGTTCAAATGACTACACATGTTATGGGTTAAATAGTTGTTCAAATGACTACACATGTTACGGGTTAAATAGTTGTTAAAAGGAACACACATGTTACGGGTTATTTAGTTGTTCAAATGACTGAACATGTTTTGGGTTAAATAGTTGTACCAATGACTACACATGTTATGGGTTAAATAGTTGTTCAAATGACTACACACATGTTTTGGGTTAAATAGTTGTTCAAATGACTACACATGTTACGGGTTAAATAGTTGTTCAAATGACTACACATGTTATGGGTTAAATAGTTGTTCCAATGACTACACATGTTTTGGGTTAAATAGTTGTTCCAATGACTACACATGTTATGGGTTAAATAGTTGTTCAAATGACTACACATGTTATGGGTTAAATAGTTGTTCAAATGACTACACATGTTATGGGTTAAATAGTTGTTCAAATGACTACACATGTTTTGGGTTAAATAGTTGTACCAATGACTACACATGTTATGGGTTAAATAGTTGTTCAAATGACTACACATGTTATGGGTTAAATAGTTGTTCAAATGACTACACATGTTTTGGGTTAAATAGTTGTACCAATGACTACACATGTTATGGGTTAAATAGTTGTTCAAATGACTACACATGTTATGGGTTAAATAGTTGTTCACATGACTACACATGTTATGGGTTAAATAGTTGTTCAAATGACTATACATGTTATGGGTTAAATAGTTGTTCAAATGACTACACACGTTATGGGTTAAATAGTTGTTCAAATGACTACACACGTTATGGGTTAAATAGTTGTTCAAATGACTACACACGTTATGGGTTAAATAGTTGTTCAAATGACTACACATGTTATGGGTTAAATAGTTGTTCAAATGACTACACATGTTATGGGTTAAATAGTTGTTCAAATGACTACACATGTTATGGGTTAAATAGTTGTTCAAATGACTACACATGTAATGGGTTAAATAGTTGTTCCAATGACTACACACGTTATGGGTTAAATATTTGTTCAAATGACTACACACGTTATGGGTTAAATAGTTGTTCAAATGACTACACATGTTACGGGTTAAATAGTTGTACAAATGACTACACATGTTACGGGTTAAATAGTTGTTCCAATGACTACACACGTTATGGGTTAAATAGTTGTTCAAATGACTACACACGTTATGGGTTAAATAGTTGTTCAAATGACTACACATGTTACGGGTTAAATAGTTGTTTTAATGACCACACATGTTACGGGTTAATTAGTTGTTCCAATGACTGCACATGTTTTGGGTTAAATAGTTGTTCAAATGACTACACATGTTATGGGTTAAATAGTTGTTCAAATGACTACACATGTAATGGGTTAAATAGTTGTTCAAATGACTACACATGTTACGGGTTAAATAGTTGTACAAATGACTACACATGTTATGGGTTAAATAGTTGTTCCAATGACTACACACGTTATGGGTTAAATAGTTGTTCAAATGACTACACACGTTATGGGTTAAATATTTGTTCAAATGACTACACATGTTACGGGTTAAATAGTTGTTTTAATGACCACACATGTTACGGGTTAATTAGTTGTTCAAATGACTGCACATGTTTTGGGTTAAATAGTTGTTCAAATGACTACACATGTTATAGGTTAAATAGTTGTTCAAATGACTACACATGTTATGGGTTAAATAGTTGTTTATGGGTTAAATAGTTGTTCAAATGACTACACATGTTATGGGTTAAATAGTTGTTCAAATGACTACACATGTTACGGGTTAAATAGTTGTTAAAAGGAACACACATGTTACGGGTTATTTAGTTGTTCAAATGACTGAACATGTTTTGGGTTAAATAGTTGTACCAATGACTACACATGTTATGGGTTAAATAGTTGTTCAAATGACTACACATGTTTTGGGTTAAATAGATGTTCAAATGACTACACATGTTACGGGTTAAATAGTTGTTCAAATGACTACACATGTTACGTGTTAAATAGTTGTTCAAATTACTACACATGTTATGGGTTAAATAGTTGTTCAAATGACTACACATGTTTTGGGTTAAATAGTTGTTTACATGACCACACATGTTTTGGGTTAAATAGTTGTTTAAATGGCAACACATGTTTTGGGCTAAATAGTTGTTTAAATGACTACACATGTTACGGGTTAAGTAGCTGTAACAATGACTACACATGTTACGAGTTAAATAGTTGTTCAAATGACTACACATGTTACGGGTTAAATAGTTGTTCCAATGACTACACATGTTTTGGGTTAAATAGTTGTTTATATAACCTCTAATGTTTTGGGTTAAATAGTTGTTTACATGACCACACATGTTATGGGTTAAATAGTTGTACCAATGACTACACATGTTACAGGTTAAATAGTTGTTTAAATAACCACACATGTTATGTATTAAATAGTTGTTCCAATGACTACATACGTTATGAGTTAAATAGTTGTTCGAATGAATACACATGTTACGGGTTAAATAGTTGTTTAAATGACTACACATGTTACGGGTTAAATAGTTGTACCAATAACTACACATGCTAAGGGTTAAATAGTTGTTTAAATGACAACACATGTTACGTGTTAAATATTTGTTTAAATGAACACACATGTTACGGGTTAAATAGTTGTACCAATGACTACACATGTTACGGGTTAAATAGTTGTTTAAATGACTACATATGTTACGGGTTAAACAGTTGTTTAAATGATTACA
This sequence comes from Cyrtodaria siliqua, assembly GCA_037043455.1. Taxonomy (NCBI): domain Eukaryota; kingdom Metazoa; phylum Mollusca; class Bivalvia; order Adapedonta; family Hiatellidae; genus Cyrtodaria; species Cyrtodaria siliqua. The sequence continues at coordinate 120,414 of JAWPHD010006115.1, forward strand.
TATGTTACGGGTTAAATAGTTGTTAAAATGACCACACATGTTACGGGTTAAATAGTTGTTACAATGACCACAAATGTTACGGGTTAAATAGTTGTTTAAATGACTAAACATGTTATGGTTAAATAGTTGTTTAAATGAATACACATGTTACGGGTTAAATAGTTGTTTAAATGACCACACATGTTACGGGTTAAAAAGTTGTACCAATGACAACACATGTTACGGATTAAATAGTTGTTTAAATGACCACACATGTTACGGGTTAAATAGTTGTTTAAATGACTAAACACGTTACGGGTTAAATAGTTATTTAAATGACCACCCAAGTTACGGGTTAAATAGTTGTTTAAATGACTACACATGTTACGGGTTAAATAGTTGTACCAATAACTACACATGCTAAGGGTTAAATAGTTGTTTAAATGACAACACATGTTACGGGTTAAATATTTGTTTAAATGAACACACATGTTACGGGTTAAATAGTTGTACCAATGACTACACATGTTACGGGTTAAATAGTTGTTTAAATGACTACATATGTTACGGGTTAAACAGTTGTTTAAATGATTACATATGCTACGGGTTAAATAGTTGTTAAAATGACCACACATGTTACGGGTTAAATAGTTGTTCCAATGACCACACATGTTACGGGTTAAATAGTTGTTTAAATGACAACACATGTTACGGGTTAAATAGTTGTTTAAATGACTAAACATGTTATGGTTAAATAGTTGTTTAAATGAATACACATGTTACGGGTTAAATAGTTGTTTAAATGACCACACATGTAACGGGTTAAAAAGTTGTACCAATGACAACACATGTTACGGATTAAATAGTTGTACCAATGACCAAACATGTTAGGGGTAAATAGTTGTACCAATGATCACACATGTTACGGGTTAAATAGTTGTTTAAATGACCACACATGTTACGGGTTAAATAGTTGTACCAATGACCACACATGTTACGGGTTAAATAAATGTTTATATGACTACACATGTCACGGGTTAAATAGTTGTACCAATGCCTACACAAGTTACGGGATAAATGGTTGTTTAAATGACTACACATGTTATGGGTTAAATAGTTGTTTAAATGACCACACATGTTACGAGTTAAATAGTTGTACCAATGACTATACATGTTACGCGTTAAAAAGTTGTTTAAATGACTACGCATGTAACGGGTTATATAGTTGTTCAAATGACTACACATGTTACGGGTTAAATAGTTGTACCAATGACTTCACATTTACGGGTTAAACAGTTGTTTAAATGACTACACATGTTACGGGTTAAAGAGTTGTTAAAATGAATACACATGTTACGGGTTAAGTAGTTGTTTAAATGACCACAAATGTTACGGGTTAAATAGTTGTTTAAATGACTAAACACGTTACGGGTTAAATAGTTGTTTAAATGACCACCCAAGTTACGGGTTAAATAGTTGTTTAAATGACCACACATGTTATGCGTTAAATAGTTTTACCAATGACCACACAAGTTACGGGTTAAATAGTTGTTTAAATGACTACACATGTTACGGGTTAAATAGTTGTTCAAATGACTACACAAGTTACGGGTTAAATAGTTGTTCAAATGAATACACATGTTATGGGTTAAATAGTTGTACCAATGACTACACATGTTACGGGTTAAATAGTTGTTTAAATGACCGCACATTATATGGGCTAAATAGTTTTTTAAATTATCACACATGTTACGGGTTAAATAGCTGTTTAAATGACTACACAAGTTACGGGTTAAATAGTTGTTCAAATGACTACACATGTTATGGGTTAAATATTTGGACCAATGACTATACATGTTACGTGTTAAATAGTTGTTTAAATGACTACACAAGTTATGGGTTAAATAGTTGTTTAAATGACCACACAAGTTACGGGCTAAATAGTTGTTCAAATTACCACACATGTTAGGGTTAAATAGTTGTTCAAATGACCACACATGTTATGGGTTAAATAGTTTTTCCAATGACTACACACGTTATGGATTAAATAGTTGTTCCAATGACTACACATGTTATGGGTTAAATAGTTTTTCCAATGACTACACATGTTATGGATTAAATAGTTGTTCCAATGACTACACATGTTATGGGTTAAATAGTTGTTCCAGTCACTACACAAGTTACGGGCTAAATTGTTGTTTAAATTACCAAACATGTTAGGGTTAAATAGTTGTTCAAATGACCACACATGTTATGGGTTAAATAATTTTTCCAATGACTACACACGTTATGTATTAAATAGTTGTTCCAATGACTACATACGTTATGAGTTAAATAGTTGTTCGAATGAATACACATGTTACGGGTTAAATAGTTGTTTAAATGACTACACATGTTACGGGTTAAATAGTTGTACCAATAACTACACATGCTAAGGGTTAAATAGTTGTTTAAATGACAACACATGTTACGGGTTAAATATTTGTTTAAATGAACACACATGTTACGGGTTAAATAGTTGTACCAATGACTACACATGTTACGGGTTAAATAGTTGTTTAAATGACTACATATGTTACGGGTTAAACAGTTGTTTAAATGATTACATATGTTACGGGTTAAATAGTTGTTAAAATGACCACACATGTTACGGGTTAAATAGTTGTTCCAATGACCACACATGTTACGGGTTAAATAGTTGTTTAAATGACAACACATGTTACGGGTTAAATAGTTGTTTAAATGACTAAACATGTTATGGTTAAATAGTTGTTTAAATGAATACACATGTTACGGGTTAAATAGTTGTTTAAATGACCACACATGTTACGGGTTAAAAAGTTGTACCAATGACAACACATGTTACGGATTAAATAGTTGTACCAATGACCAAACATGTTAGGGGTAAATAGTTGTTCAAATTACCACACATGTTAGGGTTAAATAGTTGTTCAAATGACCACACATGTTATGGGTTAAATAGTTTTTCCAATGACTACACACGTTATGGATTAAATAGTTGTTCCAATGACTACACATGTTATGGGTTAAATAGTTGTTCCAGTCACTACACAAGTTACGGGCTAAATTGTTGTTTAAATGACTACATACGTTATGAGTTAAATAGTTGTTCGAATGAATACACATGTTACGGGTTAAATAGTTGTACCAATGACCACACATGTTACGGGTTAAATAGTTGTACCAATGTCCACACATGTTACGGGGTAAACAGTTGTACTAATGATCACACATGTTACGGGTTAAATAGTTGTACCAATGACCGCACATGTTACGGGTTAAATAGTTGTTTAAATGACCACACATGTTACGGGTTAAATAGTTGTACCAATGACCACACATGTTACGGGTTAAATAGTTGTTTAAATGACTACACATGTTACGGGTTAAATAGTTGTTTAAATGACTATACATGTTACGGGTTAAATAGTTGTACCAATGACTACACATGTTACGGGTGAAATAGTTGTTTAAATGGCCACACATGTTACGGGTTAAATAGTTGTATCAATGACCACACATGTTACGGGTTAAATAGTTGTTTAAATGACTACACATGTTACGGGTTAAATAGTTGTACCAATGACTACACATGTTACGGGTTAAATAGTTGTACCAATGACTAAACATTTACGGGTTAAACAGTTGTTTAAATGACTACACATGTTACGGGTTAAAGAGTTGTTTAAATGACCACACATGTTACGGGTTAAATAGTTGTTTAAATGACCGCACATTATATGGGCTAAATAGTTTTTTAAATTATCACACATGTTACGGGTTAAATAGCTGTTTAAATGACTACACAAGTTACGGGTTAAATAGTTGTTCAAATGACTACACATGTTATGGGTTAAATATTTGGACCAATGACTATACATGTTACGGGTTAAATAGTTGTTTAAATGACTACACAAGTTATGGGTTAAATAGTTGTTTAAATGACCACACAAGTTACGGGCTAAATAGTTGTTCAAATTACCACACATGTTAGGGTTAAATAGTTGTTCAAATGACCACACATGTTATGGGTTAAATAGTTTTTCCAATGACTACACACGTTATGGATTAAATAGTTGTTCCAATGACTACACATGTTATGGGTTAAATAGTTGTTCCAGTCACTACACAAGTTACGGGCTAAATTGTTGTTTAAATTACCAAACATGTTAGGGTTAAATAGTTGTTCAAATGACCACACATGTTATGGGTTAAATAGTTTTTTCCAATGACTACACACGTTATGTATTAAATAGTTGTTCCAATGACTACATACGTTATGAGTTAAATAGTTGTTCGAATGAATACACATGTTACGGGTTAAATAGTTGTACCAATGACCACACATGTTACGGGTTAAATAGTTGTACCAATGTCCACACATGCTACGGGGTAAACAGTTGTACCAATGATCACACATGTTACGGGTTAAATAGTTGTACCAATGACCGCACATGTTACGGGTTAAATAGTTGTTTAAATGACCACACATGTTACGGGTTAAATAGTTGTACCAATGACCACACATGTTACGGGTTAAATAGTTGTTTAAATGACTACACATGTTACGGGTTAAATAGTTGTTTAAATGACTATACATGTTACGGGTTAAATAGTTGTACCAATGACTACACATGTTACGGGTGAAATAGTTGTTTAAATGGCCACACATGTTACGGGTTAAATAGTTGTATCAATGACCACACATGTTACGGGTTAAATAGTTGTTTAAATGACTACACATGTTACGGGTTAAATAGTTGTTTAAATGACTACACATGTTACGGGTTAAATAGTTGTTCAAATGACTACACATGTTACGGGTTAAATAGTTGTACCAATGACTAAACATTTACGGGTTAAACAGTTGTTTAAATGACTACACATGTTACGGGTTAAAGAGTTGTTTAAATGACCACACATGTTACGGGTTAAATAGTTGTTTAAATGACTACTCACGTTACGGGTTAAATAGTTGTTTAAATGACCACACAAGTTACGGGTTAAATACTTGTTTAAATGACCACACATGTTATGGTTTAAATAGTTGTACCAATGACCACACATCTTACGGGTTAAATAGTTGTTCAAATGACTACACATGTTATGGGTTAAATATTTGTACCAATGACTATATATGTTACAGGTTAAATAGTTGTTCAAATGACTGCACGCGTTATGGGTTAAATAGTTGTTCCAATGACTACACATGTTACGGGTTAAATAGTTGTTTAAATGACCACACATGTGAAGGGTTAAATAGATGCTCAAATGACTGCACATGTTACGGGTTAAATAGATGTTCAAATGACTACACATGTTATGGGTTAAATATTTGTACCAATGACTATACATGTTACGGGTTAAGTAGTTATTTAAATGACCACACAAGTTATGGGTTAAATAGTTGTTTAAATGACCACACAAGTTAGGGTTAAATAGTTGTTCAAATGACTACACAAGTTACGGGTTAAATAGTTGTTCAAATGACTACACATGTTATGGGTTAAATAGTTGTACCAATGACTACACATGTTACGGGTTAAATAGTTGTTTAAATGACCGCACATTATATGGGCTAAATAGTTGTTTAAATTATCACACATGTTACGGGTTAAATAGCTGTTCAAATGACTACACAAGTTACGGGTTAAATAGTTGTTCAAATGACTACAGATGTTATGGGTTAAATATTTGGACCAATGACTATACATGTTACGGGTTAAATAGTTGTTTAAATGACTACACAAGTTATGGGTTAAATAGTTGTTTAAATGACCACACAAGTTACGGGCTAAATAGTTGTTTAAATTACCACACATGTTAGGGTTAAATAGTTGTTCAAATGACCACACATGTTATGTGTTAAATAGTTTTTCCAATGACTACACACGTTATGGATTAAATAGTTGTTCCAATGACTACACATGTTATGGGTTAAATAGTTGTTCCAGTCACTACACAAGTTACGGGTTAAATAGTTGTTTAAATGACTACATACGTTATGAGTTAAATAGTTGTTCGAATGAATACACATGTTACGGGTTAAATAGTTGTACCAATGACCACACATGTTACGGGTTAAATAGTTATACCAAACCCACACATGTTGCGGGTTATATAGTTGTACCAATGATCACACATGTTACGGGTTAAATAGTTGTACCAATGACCGTACATGTTACGGGTTAAATAGTTGTTTAAATGACTACAAATGTTACGGGTTAAATAGTTGTTTAAATGGCCACACATGTTACGGGTTAAATAGTTGTACCAATGACCACACATGTTACGTGTTAAATAGTTGTTTAAATGACTACACATGTTATGGGTGAAATAGTTGTACCAATGACTACACATGTTACGGGTTAAATAGTTGTTTAAATAAATACACATGTTACGGGTTAAATAGTTGTTCAAATGACTACACATGTTACGGGTTAAATAGTTGTACCAATGACTACACATTAACGGGTTAAACAGTTGTTTAAATGACTACACATGTTACGGGTTAAAGAGTTGTTTAAATGACCACACATGTTACGGGTTAAATAGTTGTTTAAATGACTACTCACGTTACGGGTTAAATAGTTGTTTAAATGACCACACAAGTTACGGGTTAAATAATTGTTTAAATGACCACACATGTTATGGTTTAAATAGTTGTACCAATGACCACACATCTTACGGGTTAAATAGTCGTTCAAATGACTACACATGTTATGGGTTAAATATTTGTACCAATGACTATATATGTTACAGGTTAAATAGTTGTTCAAATGACTGCACGCGTTATGGGTTAAATAGTTGTTCCAATGACTACACATGTTACGGGTTAAATAGTTGTTTAAATGACCACACATGTGAAGGGTTAAATAGCTGCTCAAATGACTGCACATGTTACGGGTTAAATAGATGTTCAAATGACTACACATGTTATGGGTTAAATATTTGTACCAATGACTATACATGTAACGGGTTAAATAGTTATTTAAATGACCACACAAGTTATGGGTTAATCAGTTGTTTAAATGACCACACAAGTTACGGGATAAATAGTTGTTTAAATTACCACACATGTTACGGTTAAATAGTTGTTCAAATGACCACACATGTTATGGGTTAAATAGTTGTTCCAATGACTACACATGTTATGGGTTAAATAGTTGTTCCAGTCACTCCACAAGTTACGGGCTAAATAGTTGTTTAAATTACCACACATGTTAGTGTTAAATAGTTGTTCAAATGACCACACATGTTATGGGTTAAATAGTTTTTCCAATGACTACATACGTTATGAGTTAAATAGTTGTTCGAATGAATACACATGTTACAGGTTAAATAATTGTACCAATGACTACAGATGTTACGGGTTAAATAGTTGTTCCAATGACTACACACGTTATAGTTAAATAGTTGTTCAAATGACTACATACGTTATGAGTTAAATAGTTGTTCGAATGAATACATATGTTACAGGTTAAATAGTTGTTCAAATGACTGCACGCGTTATGGGTTAAATAGTTGTTCCAATGACTACACATGTTACCGGTTATATAGTAGTTTAAATGACCACACATGTGAAGGGTTATATAGTTGTTCCAATGACTACACATGTTACGGGTTAAATAGTTGTTCAAATGACCACACATGTTACGGGTTGAATAGTTGTTCAAATGACTACACATGTTACGGGTTAATAGTTGTTCCAATTAATTATATGTTATGGATTAAATAGTTGTTCAAATGACTACACATGTGAAGGGCTAAATAGTTGCTCAAATGACCACACATGTTACGGGTTGAATAGTTGTTCAAATGACTACACATGTTACGGGTTAAATAGTTATTCAAATGACTGCACGCGTTATGTGTTAAATAGTTGTTCCAATGACTACACATGTTACAGGTTAAATAGTTGTTTAAATGACCACACATGTGAAGGGTTAAATAGTTGCTCAAATGACTACAATGGTTACGGGTTAAATAGTTGTTCAAATGACCACACATGTTACGGGTTGAATAGTTGTTCAAATGACTACACATGTTACGGGTTAAATAGTTGTTCCAATTAATTATATGTTATGGATTAAATAGTTGTTCAAATGACTATACATGGATTAAATAGTTCTTCAAATGACTGCACATGTTACGGGTTAAATAGTTATTCCAGAGAATACACATATTACGGGTTAAATAGTTGTTCAAATGACTACCCATATTTCGGGATAAATAGTTGTTCCAATTAATACACATGTTACGGGTTAAATAGTTCTTCAAATGACTATACATGTTACGGGTTAAATATTATTCAAATGATTACCCATACTTCGTGTTAAATAGTTTTTTCAATTTATACATATGTTACGCGTTAATTAGTTGTTCAAATGAATACACTTGTTACAGGTTTAATAGTTGTTCAATGGATTGCACTTGTACGGGTTAAATAGTTGTTCCAGTGAATACACATGTTACGGGTTAAATAGTTGTTCAATGGACTGCACTTGTACGGGTTAAATAGTTGTTCCAGTGAATACACATGTTACGGGTTAAATAGTTGTTCAAATGACTACCAATATTTCGGGTGAAATAGTTGTTCCAATTAATACACATGTTACGTGTTAAATGGTTGTTTAAATGACCACACATGTTACGGGTTTTATAGTTGTTTAAATGACCACACATGTTACGGGTTAAATAGCTGTTTAAATGCCCACACAAGTTACGGGTTAAATAGTTTTTCAAATGACCACACATGTTACGGGTTAAATAGTTGTTCAAATGACAACACATGTTACGGGTTAAATAGTTGTTCAAATGACTACACATGTTATGGGTTAAATAGTTGTTTTAATGACCACACACGTTACGGGTTAATTAGTTGTTAAAATGACTACACATGTGACGGGTTAAATAGTTGTTCAAATGACAACACATGTTACGGGTTAAATAGTTGTTTTAATGACCACATATGTTACGGGTTAATTAGTTGTTAAAATGACTACACATGTGACGGGTTAAATAGTTGCACCAATGACTACACATGTTATGGGTTAAATAGTTGTTCAAATGACTACACATGTTTTGGGTTAAGTAGTTGTTTAAATGACCACACAAGTTACGGGTTAAATAGTTGTTTAAATGACCGCACATGTTACGGGTTACATAGTTCTTCAAATGACCACACATGGTTGTTTAAATAACCACACATGTTATGGGTTAAATAGTTGTTCCAATGACTACACACGTTATGGGTAAAATAGTTGTTCCAATGACTACACACGTTATGGGTTAAATAGTTGTTCCAATGACTACACACGTTATGGGTTAAATAGTTGTTCCAATGACTACAAACGTTAGGGGTTAAATAGCTGTTCCAATGACTACACACGTTATGGGTTAAATAGCTGTTCCAATGACTACACACGTTATGGGATAAATAGTTGCTCCAATGACTACACACGTTATGAGTTAAATAGTTGTTACAATGAATACACATGTTACGGGTTAAATAGTTGTTCAAATGACCACACAATTTACGGGTTAAATAGTTGTTAACATGACTGCACCCGTTATGGGTTAAATAGTTGTTCCAATCAGTACACATGTTACGTGTTCAATAGTTGTTTAAATGCCCACACATGTTACGGGTTAAATAATTGTGAATAAATGACCACACATGTTACGGTTAAATAGTTGCTCAAATGACTACATATGTTACGAGTTAAAGAGTTGTTCAAATGACTAGACATGTTACGGGTGAAATAGTTGTACAAATGATACCCATGTTACGGGTTAAATAGTTGTACAAATGACTGCACATGTTACGGGTTAAATAGTTGTTCAAATGACTACACATGTTACGGGTTAAATAGTTGTTTAAATGACCACACATGTGAAGGGTTAAATAGTTGCTCAAATGACTACACATGTTACGGGTTAAATAGTTGTTCAAATGACCGCACATGTGAAGGGTTAAATAGTTGCTCCAATGACTACACATGTTACGGGTTAAATAGTTGTTCAAATGACTACACATGTTACGGGTTAAATAGTTGTTCAAATGACCACACATGTTACGGGTTAAATAGTTGTTTAAATGCCCACACATGTTACGGGTTAAATAATTGTAAATAAATGACCACACATGTTACGGTTAAATAGTTGCTCAAATGACTACATATGTTACGAGTTAAAGAGTTGTTCAAATGACTAGACATGTTACGGGTGAAATAGTTGTACAAATGATACCCATGTTACGGGTTAAATAGTTGTACAAATGACTGCACATGTTACGGGTTAAATAGTTGTTCAAATGACTACACATGTTACGGGTTAAATAGTTGTTTAAATGACCACACATGTGAAGGGTTAAATAGTTGCTCAAATGACTACACATGTTACGGGTTAAATAGTTGTTCAAATGACCGCACATGTGAAGGGTTAAATAGTTGCTCCAATGACTACACATGTTACGGGTTCAATAGTTGTTCAAATGACTACACATGTTACGGGTTAAATAGTTGTTCAAATGACTACACATGTTACGGGTTAAATAGCTGTTTAAATGCCCACACATGTTACGGGTTATATAATTGTAAATAAATGACCATCACATGTTACGGTTAAAGAGTTGTTCAAATGACTAGAAATGTTACGGGTGAAATAGTTGTACAAATGAATACCCATGTTACGTGTTAAATAGTTGTACAAATGACTGCACATGTTACGGGTTAAATAGTTGTTTTAATGACTACACATGTTCTGGGTTAAATAGTTGCACCAATGACTACACATGTTATGGGTTAAATAGTTGTACAAATGACTGCACATGTTACGGGTTAATTAGTTGTTCAAATGACTACACATGTTCCGGGTTAAATAGCTGCACCAATGACTACACATGTTATGGGTTAAATAGTTGTTCAAATGACTACACATGTTTTGGGTTAAGTAGTTGTTTAAATGACCACACAAGTTACGGGTTAAATAGTTGTTTAAATGACCATACATGTTATCGGTTAAATAGTTGTTTAAATGACCACACACAGGTTACGGGTTAAATAGTTGTTTAAATGACCACACAAGTTACGGGTTAAATAGTTGTTTAAATGACTACACATGTTATGGGTTAAATAGTTTTTTAAATGACCACACAAGTTACGTGTTAAATAGTTGTTTAAATGACCGCACATGTTACGGGTTACATAGTTCTTCAAATGACCACACATGGTTGTTTAAATAACCACACATGTTATGGGTTAAATAGTTGTTCCAATGACTACACACGTTAAGGGTAAAATAGTTGTTCCAATGACTACACACGTTATGGGTTAAATAGTTGTTCCAATGACTACACACGTTATGGGTTAAATAGTTGTTCCAATGACTACAAACGTTAGGGTTAAATAGCTGTTCCAATGACTACACACGTTATGGGTTAAATAGCTGTTCCAATGACTACACACGTTATGGGATGAATAGTTGTTCCAATGACTACAGACGTTAGGGGTTAAATAGTTGTTTCAATGACTACACACGTTATGGGTTAAATAGTTGTTCCAATTACTACACACGTTATGAGTTAAATAGTTGTTTCAATGTATACACATGTAACGGGTTAAATAGTTGTTCAAATGACCACACAATCTACGGGTTAAATAGTTGCTCAAACGACTACACATGTTACTGGTTAAATAGTTGTTTAAATTACCACACATGTTACGAGTTAAATAATTGTTTAAATGACCACACATGTTACGGTTAAATAGTTGCTCAAATGACTACATATGTTACGAGTTAAAGAGTTGTTCAAATGACTAGACATGTTACTGGTTAAATAGTTGTTACAATGAATACCCATGTTAGGGGTTAAATAGTTGTTAAAATGACTGCACCCGTAATGGGTTAAATACTTGTTCCAATGACTACACATGTTACGTGTTCAATAGTTGTTTAAATGCCCACACATGTAACGGGTTAAATAGTTGCTCAAACGACTACATATGTTACTGGTTAAATAGTTGTTTAAATTACCACACATGTTACGAGTTAAATAATTGTTTAAATGACCACACATGTTACGGTTAAATAGTTGCTCAAATGACTACATATGTAACGAGTTAAAGAGTTGTTCAAATGACTAGACATGTTACTGGTTAAATAGTTGTTACAATGAATACCCATGTTAGGGCTTAAATAGTTGTTAAAATGACTGCACCCGTAATGGGTTAAATACTTGTTCCAATGACTACACTTGTTAGGTGTTCAATAGTTGTTTAAATGCCCACACATGTAACAGACTAAATAGTTGCTCAAACGACTACACATGTTACTGGTTAAATAGTTGTTTAAATTACCACACATGTTACGAGTTAAATAATTGTTTAAATGACCACACATGTTACGGTTAAATAGTTGCTCAAATGACTACATATGTTACGAGTTAAAGAGTTGTTTAAATGACTAGACATGTTACTGGTTAAATAGTTGTTACAATGAATACCCATGTTAGGGGTTAAATAGTTGTTCAAATGACCACACAAGTTACGGTTAAATAGTTGTTCAAATGACTATATAGTTGTTTAAATGACTACACATGTTATGGGTTAAATAGTTGTACCAATGACTACACATGTTACGGTTTAAAAAGTTGTTTATATGATTACACATGCTATGGGTTAAGTAGTTGTTCAAATGACTACACATGTTTTGGATTAAATATTTGTTTAAATGACCACACATGTTACGGTTAAATAGTTGTTCAAATGACTACACACGTTACAGGTTAAATAGATGTTCAAATCACTACACATGTTCTGGATTATATAGTTATTTATATGATTACACATGTTACGGGTTAAATAGTTGTTCAATTGACCACACATGTTACGGGTTAAATAATTTTTCAAATGACTACACATGTTACGGGTTAAATAGTTTGTTAAATGATCACACAAGTTACGAGTTTAATAGTTGTTTAAATGACCACACATGTCATGTGTTAAATAGTTGTTTAAATAATCACACAAGTTACGGGTTAAATAGTTGTTCAAATGACTAAACATGTTATGGTTTAAATAGTTGTTTCAATGACATATGCTACGGGTTAAACAGTTGTTTAAATGACCACACATGTTACGGGTTAAATAGTTGTTTAAATGACCACACACGTTACGGGTTATATAGTTGTTTATATGATTACACATGTTACGGGTTAAATAGTTGTTCAATTGACCACATATGTTACGGGTTAAATAATTTTTCAAATGACTACACATGTTACGGGTTAAATAGTTTGTTAAATGATCACACAAGTTACGGGTTTAATAGTTGTTTAAATGACCACACATGTCATGTGTTAAATAGTTGTTTAAATAACCACACAAGTTACGGGTTAAATAGTTGTTCAAATGACTAAACATGTTATGGTTTAAATAGTTGTTTCAATGACATATGCTACGGGTTAAACAGTTGTTTAAATGACCACACATGTTACGGGTTAAATAGTTGTTTCAATGACATATGCTACGGGTTAAACAGTTGTTTAAATGACCACACATGTTACGGGTTAAATAGTTGTTTAAATGACCACAGACGTTACGGGTTATATAGTTGTTTGAATGACCACACATGTTACGGGTTAAATAGCTGTTTAAATGACCACACAAGTTACGGGTTCAATTAAATCGCTGTTCAAATGACTACACATGTTACGGGTTAAATAGTTGTTCAAATGACTACACATGTTATGGGTTAAATAGTTGTTCAAAGGACAACACATGTTTTGGGTTAAGTAGTTGTTCAAATGACCACACAAGTTACGGGTTAAATAGTTGTTTAAATGACCATACATGTTATGGGTTAAATAGTTGTTTAAATGACCACACAGGTTACGGGTTAAATAGTTGTTTAAATGACCACACAAATTACGGGTTAAATAGTTGTTTAAATGGCCACACATGTTATGGCTTAAATAGGTTTTTTAAATGATCGCACATTTTACGGGTTAAATAGTTCTTCATTTGACCACACATGTTACAGGTTAAATAGTTGTTTAAATAACCACACATGTTATGGGTTAAATAGTTGTTCCAATGACTACACACGTTATGTGTTAAATAGTTGTTCCAATGACTACAAACGTTAGGGGTTAAATAGTTGTTCCAATGACTACACACGTTATGAGTTAAATAGTTGTTCCAATGACTACACACGTTATGGGTTAAATAGTTATTCCAATGACTACAAACGTTAGGGGTTAAATAGTTGTTCCAATGACTACACACGTTATGGGTTAAATAGTTGTTCCAATGAATACACATGTTACGGGTTAAATAGTTGTTCAAATGACCACACAATTTAAGGGTTAAATAGTTGTTAAAATGACTGCACCCGTTATGGGTTAAATGGTTGTTCCAATGACTACACATGTTTTGGGTTCAATATTTGTTTAAATGCCCACACATGTTACTGGTTAAATAGTTGTTCAATTAACCACAAATGTTACGGGTTAAATAGTTGTTCAAACGACTACACATGTTACTGGTTAAATAGTTGTTCAATTAACCACAAATGTTACGGGTTAAATAGTTGTTCAAATGACCACATATGTTACGGGTTAAATAGTTGTTTAAATTACCACACATGATATGGGTTAAATCGTTGTTTAAATGACCACATAAGTTACGGGTTAAATAGTTGATTAAATGACCACTCATGATATGGGTTAAATAGTTGTTTAAATGACCACACATGATATGGGTTAAATAGTTGTTTAAATGACCACATAAGTTACGGGCTAAATAGTTGTTTAAATTACCACACATGTTACGGGTTAAATAGTTGTTCAAATGACCACACATGTTACAGGTTAAATAGTTGTTTAAATAACCACACATGTTATGGGTTAAATAGTTGTTCCAATGACTACAAATGTTTTGGGTTAAATAGGTGTTTAAATGACCACACCTGTTATTGATTAAATAGTTGTTTAAATGACCACATAAGTTACGGGTTAAATAGTTGTTTAAATGACCACACAAGTTACGGGTTAAATAGTTGTTTAAATGACCACACATGTTATGGATTAAATAGTTGTTTAAATGACCACATAAGTTACGGGTTAAATAGTTGTTTAAATGACCACACATGATATGGGTTAAATAGTTGTTAAATGACCACATAAGTTACGGGCTAAATAGTTGTTTAAATTACCACACATGTTACGGTTTAAATAGTTGTTCAAATGACCACACATGTTACAGGTTAAATAGTTGTTTAAATAACCACACATGTTATGGGTTAAATAGTTGTTCCAGTGACTACACACGTTATGGTTAAAGAGTTGTTCCAGTGACTACACACGTTATGGGTTAAAGAATTGTTCGAATGAATACACATGTTATGGTTAAAGAGTTGTTCCAGTGACTACACACGTTATGGGTTAAATAGTTGTTCCAGTGACTACACACGTTATGGTTAAAGAGTTGTTCCTGTGACTACACAAGTTATGGTTAAATAGTTGGTCCAATGACTACACACGTTATGGGTTAAATAGTTATTCCAATGACTACAAACGTTAGGGGTTAAATAGTTGTTCCAATGACTACACACGTTATGGGTTAAATAGTTGTTCCAATGAATACACATGTTACGGGTTATATAGTTGTTCAAATGACCACACAATTTAAGGGTTAAATAGTTGTTAAAATGACTGCACCCGTTATGGGTTAAATGGTTGTTCCAATGACTACACATGTTTTGGGTTCAATATTTGTTTAAATGCCCACACATGTTACTGGTTAAATAGTTGTTCAATTAACCACAAATGTTACGGGTTAAATAGTTGTTCAAACGACTACACATGTTACTGGTTAAATAGTTGTTCAATTAACCACAAATATTACGGGTTAAATAGTTGTTCAAATGACCACATATGTTACGGGTTAAATAGTTGTTTAAATTACCACACATGATATGGGTTAAATAGTTGTTAAAATGACCACTCATGATATGGGTTAAATCGTTGTTTAAATGACCACATAAGTTACGGGCTAAATAGTTGTTTAAATTACCACACATGTTACGGGTTAAATAGTTGTTCAAATGACCACACATGTTACAGGTTAAATAGTTGTTTAAATAACCACACATGTTATGGGTTAAATAGTTGTTCCAATGACTACAAATGTTTTGGGTTAAATAGGTGTTTAAATGACCACACCTGTTATTGATTAAATAGTTGTTTAAATGACCACATAAGTTACGGGTTAAATAGTTGTTTAAATGACCACACAAGTTACGGGTTAAATAGTTGTTTAAATGACCACACATGTTATGGATTAAATAGTTGTTTAAATGATCACATAAGTTACGGGTTAAATAGTTGTTTAAATGACCACACATGATATGGGTTAAATAGTTGTTTAAATGACCACATAAGTTACGGGCTAAATAGTTGTTTAAATTACCACACATGTTACGGTTTAAATAGTTGTTCAAATGACCACACATGTTACAGGTTAAATAGTTGTTTAAATAACCACACATGTTATGGGTTAAATAGTTGTTCCAGTGACTACACACGTTATGGTTAAAGAGTTGTTCCAGTGACTCCACACGTTATGGGTTAAAGAATTGTTCGAATGAATACACATGTTATGGTTAAAGAGTTGTTCCAGTGACTACACACGTTATGGGTTAAATAGTTGTTCCAGTGACTACACACGTTATGGTTAAAGAGTTGTTCCTGTGACTACACAAGTTATGGTTAAATAGTTGTTCGAATGACTACACACGTTATTAGTTAACTAGTTGTTCCAGTGACTACACACGTTATGAGTTAAATAGTTGTTCCAACGACTACACACGTTATGGGTTAAATAGTTGTTCCAGTGACTACACACGTTATGGTTAAAGAGTTGTTCCTGTGACTACACAAGTTATTGTTAAATAGTTGTTCAAATGACTACACATATTTTGAGTTAAATAGTTGTTCCAGTGACTACACACGTTATGAGTTAAATAGTTGTTCCAATGACTACACACGTTATGAGTTAAATAGTTGTTGGAATGAATACACGCGTTATGGTTAAATAGTTGTTCCAATGACTACACACGTTATGCGTTCAATAGTTGTTCGAATAAATACACATGTTATGGTTAAAGAGTTGTTCCTGTGACTACACAAGTTATGGTTAAGTAGTTGTTCGAATGACTACACACGTGATGAGTTAAATAGTTGTTCCAGTGACTACACACGTTATGGGTTAAATAGTTGTTCATATGACTACACATGCTATGTCAAATGGTTGTTCGAATGACTGCACACGTTATGGTTAAATAGTTGTTCCAATGACTACACACGTTATGGTTAAATAGTTGTTCCAATGACTACACACGTTATGAGTTAAATAGTTGTTCGAATAAATACACATGTTACGGGTTAAATAGTTGTTCAAGTGACTGCACGCGTTATGGGTTAAATAGTTGTTCCAATGACTACACATGTTACGGGTTAAATAGTTGTTTAAATGACTACACATGTGAAGGGTTAAATAGTTGCTCAAATGACTGCACGCGTTATGGGTTAAATAGTTGTTCCAATGACTACACATGTTACGGGTTAACTAGTTGTTTAAATGACCATACATGTGAAGGGTTAAATAGTTGCTCAAATGACTACACATGTTACGGGTTAAATAGTTGTTCATATGACCACACATGTTATGGGTTAAATAGTTGTTCAAATGACTACACATGTTACGGGTTAAATAGTTGTTCAAATGACCACACATGTCACGGGTTAAATAGTTGTTCCAATTAATCATATGTTATGGATTAAATAGTTGTTTAAATGACCACACATGTGAAGGGTTAAATAATTTTTAAATGACTACACATGTTACGGGTTAAATAATTCTACCAATGTCTACACATGTTACGGGTTAACTAGTTGTTTAAATGACCACACATGTGAAGGGTTAAATAATTTTTCAAATGACTACACATGTTACGGGTTAAATAGTTCTACCAATGTCTACACATGTTATGGGTTAAATAGTTGTTCAAATGACTACACATGTTACGGGTTAAATAGTTATTCCAGTGAATACACATATTACGGGTTGAATAGTTGTTCGAATGACTACCCATATTTCGGGTTTAATAGTTGTTCCAATTAATACACATGTTACGGGTTAAATAGTTGTTCACATGACTACACACGTTTTGGGTTAAATAGTTGTACCAATGACTGCACTTATTATGAGTTCGATATGTGTGTTGCAAGAACTATACTTTACTATGCGTTTGACATGAATATAAATCCCCGCCAACCCACCCCGCCCCTTACACACATATCAAAATCACCACCATAATCCCTACCCAGCCAGCCGTTCCCGCACCTTTTGCTGGTTGATTTCTATTAGCAGACATGTTTGAATTCATGAACAATTAAGTTCCCCAGTATTCTTTTTCTACAAGTCGTTACCATTCGCGCTTTACTATTAAAAACTACCAGGAGAAACATTTGGGCTATTATTTACTCTAAAAACACGTTACATATATTGTTTTAATTATTAAAACAGACGAGATGCAACTATTGTTAAATTTTCCTCTTCTTCTTACAACAATGGATATTTAACTTTACAGAAAAGAGTTATTAAACATGTTCGAACCAAATATCAAGTTTAACTATTTTGGGTGGTGTCGAAGAGTGTGTATGCTATCACAATCAAACCTTATATTGCATCCTGCCTGTACACAAACTGTATGGGTTTGCTATCACAATCAAACCTTATATTGCATCCTGCCTGTACACAAACTGTATGGGTTTGCAGACTATCTTCTCTATGAGCTTATTTCTGGATACAGCAGCTATGTTTCTATGGTAATAGTGTACTCCATTATTGTGTTGAAGGCAACCTATCAACATTTCATTTGATATCTACCGACAGAAGAGTGGATACTCGCAAGACGCAGCGATCCCTCTGATAATTCATTTTCCAAAGCAAATACGTATCCATTAACATCTTGTAAGCTTTTATCAGACCAGGATCAAACAAATTGATATTTCATGTAAAGCGTTTGCTATTACACTGGAAGAGCCCAAACCATAAAACGTGTTATTTTTAGAGAGTATGAATATTATCATTTATCATATCTTAAACATTCTTATATCAAGGCTAACGCGCGGATCTTATCAAAGCCTGTGGCATACAAACTGTGTATTGGTTATTAAAGCAGACGCAAAATGTATAACCAGCCTAATTTCTTGGCTTTGGTTTTGGGTTCATCATTGCACTAAAATGCTTTATTAGCTTTGTTCCTGACAATGCGTTTACATAATGTATACTGTCATATAGGTATTGTGCGTACTGTGTGGTTTCCATTATAGTTCATAATTACGTAAGTTCCCATTTTTTATTATCAGGTATACAAGATGCATACGATTGAAACTTATCCCTCAAATGCCATTCCGTCTACATGTAAACAAATACCTAATTTAGAGAACGTTTCGCGAGTGATTGCTGACATGGTATTATTGTTGGAGCACTTGTTACTGCCAAAGGTTTATTGCATCACAAAATAGTTCTTATGTGTTAGATAAGACACCCTGAAAGTGTTGTCTCATAATACTGGAACTTACTGAAGTTATTTGAAAATTCTTAACTTGCTTTTCTGTTCCATAAATAAAGAGTTTTCATGAGAAAAGCACCATAAACAAAGTATTTCGGCTGTAAAATATTTATTCCTAAACCGATTTTTAAAACAAATGTACTTTTATTTGCCACTAAAATTATACAGTATGTTTATGCACGTGTTGTGTTGTCGAAATTGCTTATGTAAGTGCTGAAAACATGCGCCCCTAACAAATAGTGTATATTGATATGAATGCACTCTTAACCTGTATGGTGTCAGAATGAAAATGTCCTGGTATAGTAATATATAATAATATTCTCAAACATTGCGCATTTTATCTAGAATCGAAAAAATATATCATAGGAATTCTATTTTAAAGTCATCAAATAATATAATATTAAATACATATTTTTACTGGTCTGTTAATGGCATCTGACATTGACTGTTACTTTCATAATCACATATAATCTTGAGATCTAAATATCATGTACACGAACTTTAAAGTTTTCTATTTTCAAAAATAAAAAAGCAAGTCACCGTTACCTATTGTTGTACAATTTTCAAATGTAGGTCTGATTTTATCTCGTTATGCCATATATGCACATACAATTGGTAAACATATGGTCTAGGTAATACATTTTGAAAATTGTCACTATATCATAATTTTTAAGAATTTGCCTTTAACTGTCTGACATTGAAATGGAGTTTTTCAGATAAAACATATAAAATGCCAAACCTTGACGTTAAAGAACCAATTAAGAAGAGTAACACCCCAATATGCAGTTTAAACTGAACCAAACAGCTAACACACAGGTAGATAATACCTTTAATATCTCACTAACAACAATCACTACATCAAAACAAATTTCATTCTGTACGAGACAAATATCTTGTCAATAACGAATGTATTTTTTTTATTCAAATCACCTGTCTCCAGCGGTACCAGTCGGCATATAATAAGTTCATACATTAAAGATATTGTCTACTGGTGCGTTAGCTGTTTGGTTCAGTATAGATATTGCGTAATTGATGTGGTATGGAGAAAAAATGATGGAAAGAGGAAGCCTACGAAAGCTGTCGTTAAAATATTGCAATGTGGGTTGTCGATTAATTTTCTTATCTTTCACTTTTTGGCTTTGATACTTCGGATCCCTTACAGTGTGAATCCCAAATACGTTACATAACAGCTGCATTATATTTCACATTATCTTCACATTCTATACATATTAGTGTGTGTTTTTGCGAAAAATATGTTTTAACGGTTCGTACGTACTCTTGCAGACATAATTATACAGTTATTAAGCAATTACGATATTTTAGTTTCCTGATAATTCAATTGGCGATTACTTGATAATGTCTTAAACTCCATGTACACATTCTGATTTAGGCATGTTTGTGCCAATACAGTAACTATTAATGCGAGCGAAATGAAGTGTCAAAAAAAAACACGAAACTATTAAGTTTTTATATTATAAACATAATAAATCAAAATCCAAAACTATTACTGAGTCGTTTATTATTTATTCAAAAGGTAAGATGATTCACATTCCCATTCTTAATGACTAGCGAAATGTACCATTTTCATATATATATTATGATAAAACAAGTGGTGACTAGTTTCGGCACATGTATCTGAATCAGCAAATTTCAACAATTTTAATATCACTGATATTTTTTAAGTGATATTTAGCATAAACAAATAACAGAAAATGACATTGTTACACTCCCACACAGCAAGTTATGTGATAAAAGCAGTTATTGAATACTCCATATTGGGGTATTTTTTTTTCCATATTAAGCACGTGCGTGATATGGCATGAATGTAGATTTGGTGTGTGTAATAACATTGAAAGCCTCAGAAACTTTTTGCATTGTCTGTTTCTCAGAAACTAAATGCACATCTTCTGTTCCGCAAAGTTTCCCAAATTACATTTAATGTACAGGTCTTGCCACTGTCTATCTACCTCAGCAGTTCAGTTTTAATTTGTTAAATGATTTTAGAAACTACTAGCCTCGGTCACCCGGCCCGCTTCTGATTTCTTCGTTACGCTATGCTACACGGACCCAGAACCAGGGCCTGGGGGAAACTACGACGTTTAAAATCGCCCTCTCGTTTTGGGCGATTTCACCCTCTCGTTTTGGGCGATTTTGGCGAGATTTTGAGAGATTCAACGAGACTTTCAAAACACTTATTTCTAAATTAATTTCATAATAATTTCTTACTTTCAACTTTTGAGAAGCAGCATGTGACGTCAAAAATGGTAACAGGTGCATCAACAATTGACGTTGTACGTTTATTTACAACATGACGCCATGCAAACGTCAACTTTATGCACGTGAAAAAAACGCGCGAATAAATTGGACTAATCGCTAGTGGGCGCTTTAATTGGCCTAATCTGCCCAGACCGATATCTGCAAGTAAGACATGTGCATGATACGGTCTAGCCGGCCGAGACTAAGAAACTACATGGACAAACCACTGCAATTACCCAGATCATAGTTGTATGGACAAACCACTTCGCATGCAATTACCCAGATCGTAGTTGTATGTTGGGACGTAAAGCTTAACTACACAGGGCTGTACCACAAGTCTTAGTGACATTGACCTTGACATAAACGGATCATTAACTTGTTAATTTTGCGTCAGCTTTATTTCTTAGAATCTGTACAAACTAGTTGAAACATATTTGTAAACACAATTTCACGAAGCAAGTATACATATGAACTTGACTTTGACTCGTACATGTAAATTACTATTGTCATTCTAGAGAAATGCACTTACACCCTATTTCTCCATTCTCACATGTCAGAATTAAACTGTCTTCAGTATTGTAAAACTGGCACGCGATATAAATGTATTTTTCAGGAAGGACATGAGCTTGACCAATCAGGCTTTGTTTTAGTTAAGTTGGTAATATTGTAATTCGACGAAAGAGTTGATTTCCTTTAGGCTTGACCTTGACATTAAGTGGGTTCGGAGTAATATACATCGTTCAAAAGGGTATAGGTGAGATATTTGATTCGATGGAATTCGTGTTAAATTAATAATGTGTTTTTAAAATCTTCACCATTAAGAAACCGAAAGGGAGGGAGCGTAGCGACCGACCGCGGTTTCTTAAGCGTAGCGACCGACCGCGGTTTCTTAATGGTGAAGATTTTTCTTCATCGAGTCGTTTGCCATATGTTTTATCGATAGCGCAATATAGGTCACACTCTCAAATGATTGGTTGAAAAATAAATATCGTGTGCGAGATAAGAGTTGCTGAAAATAAAATGCAGTTACGCACAGATACATTCTTCTTGTTTCGTGTCTGTTCATTTATCACAATCGTGATACATATTATTTAAGATTCAATCAATGTCTACCACTAGAGCACGTAAACGAAAAAGACACAGACAAACAGTAGTAAACACTATTCTAGCAAGCGGCAAACACTTTCTATGCTTCTATATACAATACATTCCACTTAACTATAGACTTATTTACTATAAGGCTTATTATATCCAGCCACATTTAGATTTTTGCAATATTATACGGGAAAATACAACAAAGGGAAACATTAATAGTCTTTTAAAAATACCAAGAAGAGCTTATCATATTATATTAGGCACCGAATATACGTTTAAATGATGCAATGAACACTAGAAATGCAATGACAATTGACCAAAGAATTGTTCTTAATAAAGCTTTTATGTTTAAAGTTTCTAACTTTATATATTGGACACAATTTACGATCTCATTTTAATATTAACTTTACGATTCCTAAGCCAAGTAAGGAGCTTTTTAAAGGAAGTATATCTTACTCTGGGCCAGTAATTTTAAGCGAAATCCCAGAGCGTATAAGATCGGTCAGTTAAATCTTTTTCAAACAATTATATAAAGTGGATAAAAAGAAGTGTATAACTGAAATTGTTTTCGTTAAAATTGTTATTGAATCACAATATAGATTTTTTTGTGAACACTTTTGTTTCCATTGTCAATATCGTTGTGTTGCTATAAACGTGTATATAAGTTTTTGTTTACTACGTTGCTTTGTAAAGAGGGCCTCAGGGAAGACTAGTATTTTACTGGGCTAACTGGGCTACCCTCTTAAAATAAAGTCTTCAATATATGGACAGGATGCTTCAGTGATTAAGAGGTTGGCCTAAACTTCCATCAATATACAGTTATCTTCTACAGGATGCTTCAGTGATTAAGAGGTTGGCCTAAACTTCCATCAATATACAGTTATTTTCTACACTGCAAAGTAGCTTGAAAATATATACCTTTGACTAAGCAAAACGTGCCCGGTGCAGGATAGGGCATACGGTGTCAGACCAGTCAGGAAGTACTTCCGGGTCGTAGGGTGCTGAAATAGTTCCTTGAAAGAATCCAAAGTTTCTAATTTGCATGTGTTTTTCCCAAGATTAGCTTCTATTTCATTGTTAAATCTAACCTGAGGTTAAAGTAGTATGTCTGTTGTCATGAATAGTAAGTATTTTACCGTGTTTGTCAGGATTATTTCTTTGGAGAATATGAGCACATAGGTTAGGTAGAGATGTGGTTTTGACAGATGTTTATTTCAAAATACGCATGGTGTGAATGAATGACGCGAAATGTTGAAAAACTGAATCGGTGTTTTATTCCAGAAATGGGACCGTTTGCTAGTCAAATGTGTTTAATACACAGAATAAAAGTGTATTTAAGCGAAATTATGTTGTGGAACTTGTGACTGATCTCCAAATATAGCCTATATTGCATTGTGTTCAATGGGCTGATTTTCACCGGTCTGACACCATACACGTTATACTCATTCATATGTATTACAAGGTGAACAATTACCAGAATATATACCCTGCTTTGTAACGTTAACGGTCAAACACATCGTGTTGGAATGTGTAGACTTTGATCCTATGCGTCAAAGGTACTACAATGTTAATACTATGAAAGAGTTATTTGATACTATAGATTTTAGTCTTGTTTTAGATTTCCTAAAAGAAATCAGACTATTTAAACCATTATAATGTGTTCTTATATATATTTACTTGTTTATATACCCGTTGACGGGCATTTGTTGATTTACATAATTATATAGTTTATATTACTACCATATCGTCCCTTATATTTTAATAGTTTTATCTTTATATATTTACATTAATTTTTAATTAATACTTCATTTTTTCATCTTTCATTAGTTTCTGCGCACAATATGACCTGTTTATGTGTCAACGTGCCGTAAAACACCATTCATTCATTCATTCTAACCAAAACGCATCTGGTGTAACGGAAAATTAAAGTTATTGTGTAAAATATGGTATTTTAAAGCAAATAACACAATCACGTTACGTATTAATTACTATTTAATGGTATCCATTAGATCTTCCATTAAATTGTGATCATCCAAATACAATAAAAACACAATAAAACTAGATGTGTAGTCAACTTTGAAAATGGACTATGTGCCTTTAAACACATGATGCTGTACTTAAATTCATCTTAAGATAAGAAAGAACTTAATAGACTAACAACATGAAGAAGATACGTATTTTCTGTAATCTTCATGTTCTTGCTTCAAGTGATAAGAGATAGCGATTGACATTTAAAATGAGTTTATCAAATCACATGTTCCGTTTTTTATTTCATATGAATGTCTGAGAACTGAGGCAAACACGACTTATGCTATCTGCATTTAAAACCATCATAATTGTTGATATTTAACTTAGAACATAGCAATTCTAACTGGGTTCGTTGCCAATTGTTAAACAGCTACAACACTTTTAGATGAGTGTTTTTCAGTTATGTTTTGTATTTGACTCGTTTGCGTTGGATCTGAATGTGTATAATGTACATTACATAAAAAATATAACTTCAAATTTGCTAAGGGTGTGCCTTAGTGCTTTTGGTGTTTTGTGTTAAGAAATATATCACAGTAAATTACACCGTGGCATGTTCTATTCTAAAACAATAAATAACTGGAATTACGTAACCTAGCAACTTCTGTTGATACCTTTTTGCAACTGACGTAAGGGTTGGTTTATCGGAATAACTGATAAACGGCGAAAAGGTGTTTTATTGCAAGATAAATAAATAGCACGTTCAGACATTAACGATATATTGTAACTTTATTGTTATTTACGCTGAATTAATATACATACAGAAACGGGCATCCCTTGGAAGCGGGGATCCCTTGGAAGAAACGAACACACACAAGAGAGATCGTAATGTTTGCTTTTTGAGGTAGAATACCGCTTGGACACACACAAAAGAGATCATAATGCTTGCTTTGTGAGGTAGAATACCGCTTGGAGCGTGAGAGGCGTTGCACTTTATATTAAATCTCATGAACAGACTTGTCTTGCCCTTAATATTTTATTGTCGTGTTGCTCTGGCTTCTGCCAAGTCAATGAGTACTTGCTTTGTGGTGTTCTAGGCTTTTGTTATAAATACATGATCACCGTTATATCCTGACGGTTGACGTTCCAAAGCTGTACCGCTATTGTCAACCTGTTAATGTTTGCGGTGACGCATACTTTGCTTATGTTATTATTTTTTTTTTGTTTCTTTTGTATGCGTGGTTTTTGGTGAACTGGGCTCTGTAAAAGCTAAATTTCGTGTTACCTTTATACTTAATTTCAATAAAACCGAGTCTGCTACTTTTTCGTCTTGTTTGTGTTTTTCGCTTCCAAGGGATCCGCTTTTCGGAATTGACATTACCACTAGCGTTCGTTTCGTGTTGAGTAGTGGGTGTAAGTGGTCGCTCATACTAAGAATCCGTAGAAGTATTGCTGGTACTTTGTGGGAGGGGTGTATTCGAGCCCAGTCGTGTAACTTTAAAGCAGAATACCGCTTGGAGGCGTGAGAGGTTGCATCGTATATTACCTCTGATAAACAAACTCAATAAAACGTGTTAAGGACTATGTCTTCGTTTGAACGTTGAGTGTCTTAAACTCCTCTACCAACGATCATAATGTGGGCAGCTGCAGTTTGTTTATTCTGCAATAGAGTCCAATGCTGGTGAAACACGTTGAAACCCCTAGCCATTATTGTAAGGACCTGTTGATGGTTCTTTCTAGTGTCTCTCTACTGTAGAGGTTGCTATCTCGTACAGCATTAGAGACACATAGCTGTCAAGGCCCAATGGAAGCGTGAGATTGGGCCCAAGGTGCGGTTAGGGGGTCAGTGGAGAGAATCCCCCACGAAGTCCGAGACGGTCTTTGGTTGAATTTTATGAATTTTAGCTTAGAGGTTTACTCGCAATACTGTTCATATGATCATATGTGTTAATTGAATTCATTTAAGTCACGCAATATACCGAAGCGATGCGGAAATCCTGGTTAATTATACTAAGTTTTATCGAGTTTTGGTATGAAACACACTAAATTTTATTAAAAATTTCGCAGACAAAAAAACATTTTTGGTCAAATTGTAAGAATGCGCGAGAACGTAGAATGTATGCGTGTGAGCGTGGTTTGACACCAAAATGCGTGAGACTTGACAGGTATGTGGAGACCACAGTAGTTTTTGGAGCAATCCATGTTGATATATACAGGTGTTGTACTTTACAGGTAGCTCTGTCTGTCATTCTTGAATAAATACTGAAAAGGCGACCATTGGAAGCAATAAACGCAAACGAAAGAGAAAAGTAGCAGACCCGGTTTTATTGAATAACTGACAAGCTGATTTCTTTTCTTCTAAATTCTGCATACTAATTATAATAAAAAAAAATATCTGCTTAAATACACCACATTATTTATTCAATGTTAAACTATTTTACTGTATCTAATAAAGATATTATCCAGAACTCTGAAGAGGCAGCGCACTTCAAACATCAAAGCAATATCATAATTGTATTTAATACTTGTTATTAGGTGCTTAGAGTTGAGGCAAGGAAATGTTCGCATCGTAGTTTCTGCAGCTTTGTATCGACCAACACAGAATGATTCCCGAATTTTCATAAACCTTTATAAAAATCTTACGCGGTAGTTTATCCATGACTTATAGAGGTTGCTATCTCGTACAGCATCAGAGACACATAGCTGTCAAGGCCGAATGGAAGCGTGAGATGGGGCCCAAGGTGCGGTTAAGAGTCAGTGGAGAGAATCCCTCATGAAGTCCGAGACGGTCTTTGGTTGAATTTTATGAATTTTAGCTTAGAGGTATACTCGTAATACCGTTCATATGGTCATATATTTTAATTGAATTCATTTAAGTCACGCAATATGCCGAAGCGATGCGGAAATCCTGGTTAACCTATACTAAATTTTATCGAGTTTTGGTATAAAATATAGTAAATTTTATTAAAAAAGTCAAAGACAAAAAAATGTTTTTGGTCAAATTGTAAGAATGCGCGAGAACGTAGAATGTATGTGTGTGATCGTGGTTTGACACCAAAATGCGTGAGACTTGACAGGTATGGAGACCACAGTAGTTTTTGGAGCAATCCATATTGATACATACATGCAGGTGTTGTACTTTATAGGTAGCTCTGTCTGTCATTCTTGAATAAATACTGAGAAGGCGATCCCTTCGAAGCAATAAACGCAAACAAAAGAGAAAAGTAGCAGACCCGGTTTTATAGAATAACTGACAAGTGATTTTTTTTCTAAATTCTGCATAATAATTATAATAAAAACATATCTGCTTAAATATACCAGATTATTTATTCAAGGTTAAACTATTTTACTGTATCTAATAAAGATGTTATCTAGAACTCTGAAGAGGCAGCGCACTTCAAATATCAAAGCAATATCATAATTGTATGTAATACTTGTTATTAGGTGCTTAGAGTTGAGGCAAGGAAATCGTAGTTTATCGAGCACTTCTCTGCAGCTTTATATCGACCAACACAGAATGATTCCCGAATTTTCATCAACATTTTCAGATTATTTTAAACATGTTCTTTATTCGCGAAAAGGCAGAAGGTCAACATATTTTGCACATTTGTAGTGGTACATGAATTTGAACTTGTGACAAGACGTGCTTGATCAGTGTGTGTGTGTGTGTGTGCGTGTGTGTGCGTGTGGTTTTGTCAAGATTTGGAATCCAGTAAACTCGTGGTTATCTGTCCCTTCTTGATAGCCATCCTTCTACGTTTCTTGGGCTTGAACTTCATCCTTGACCATGGTACAGTCTCGTCAGAAAGTACATATCGAGCTTAAATATGTGTTGTTGTAGTGATAGCAAGATATTTTATGAACGCTATAGTTGATGGTAGATGTATACTAGACGCTGTATTTGGGCCTCTGGTCTCTCTCTTGGCAGGTTCATTCCCATCACGAATAATACCACTGACCGGTTATTATTTTCTAACCTCTGTCATGGTGTCATCTGTTCACCCACATCAACCGTAGTTCCACCAAAGTAGCTCTTGATGATTGCCTGAATGTGATCTGGGATGTAATTGTGTTTTAGAACCGCCTCAATCATATTGAGTGGGATAGAACCATATGCATTGGCGAGATCAAATCATATAACTGTCAGATCGTTGTTGTTCAGATGGTTGCTTGATGACAATTGAATGTTCCACACGTCCTGAGAATCCAGGGACAACAGCTTTCAAGACTGATGTGTCTGCATACCTGGTTGCTGGTTAAGTATTCTGTAGGTCGTTTGGCAAGAACAACAAAGAATAGCTTCCCTGCCACACTAATCGGGCAGATGGTTCTGAACTGTGTTACGTCTTTGGGGCTATGTATTTCTCCATCATAACGACGTAACAAATACATGGGTTGGGGTGAGGGTGCACCTGGTCGTGTTAAACATGTTAAACACAAAAACCAATGTAGCATTTTCTTCCATTTTATGAGCGCAAATAACTATTTCAAATAAAAACATGTTTAGCATGGAAATGCCTGTGCAGGTCTCATTAGAATGGAAAAGGTGGACTTGAGAATCAGTAGAAACAAAACAGAAGTATCTCCTTTACAATCCAGGATATATGTAGTCACCAATCGTGTTCATGTGTTCCTCAATCGCCTTATTGTCGGGCCAAATGACAAACAGGTCGAGTTGATGAGCATATGTTCATAAGTAACTGTCGTCCGGCATCCAGGACCGTGACTGTCAGCATGAAAT
This sequence comes from Cyrtodaria siliqua, assembly GCA_037043455.1. Taxonomy (NCBI): domain Eukaryota; kingdom Metazoa; phylum Mollusca; class Bivalvia; order Adapedonta; family Hiatellidae; genus Cyrtodaria; species Cyrtodaria siliqua. The sequence goes on from JAWPHD010006115.1 coordinate 150,112, forward strand.
AGTATGAAAATAAGTCTGACAGCCGGCCTGGAGTTAACTCCACTGGAAATTCAGGGACGAATATCAATCTGGTGGAGATGTATGTAACCGGGTACAGGTATATGGTGAAATATCGATTCTAACCGTGTGTCCTCGATAGCTCAGTGGTTAGAGCCCTGGTACGGTAAACCAGAGACCCTGGGTTCGAGTCCCGGTTGAGGAACGATTTTTTCACCACCTGTTATATTTGGGTGGTGAAAAACAACAGTTACTTAAAACACATAATTATGTTTACAGAAAATAGAATTGCCGAGAGTACCTGGAAATTCATGGGAATAATTCAGGTATAGT